>VDFB02191735.1:0-12728 GCA_007258455.2 Sequoia sempervirens
TATTTTTTTCATTCAATAGTCATGTATATTAATGTATATATATTGCAGTAAAATGGTTATAATAATTATGTAATGTTTATGTTCATTCAACTAGGTAAGTACCAAGTGAAAGATATGAATGTTTATATCGAGCCTCTTATTGACGAGTTACTAAAGTTATGGAATGGCGTCACTATGTATGACGTCTCCAGACTAATAGGACAAAGACAATTTCAATTCCATGCAATGCTTGTATGGACAATTCATGATGCCCCAGGGCTAACACATTTTTGTGGTATGTTATAACATTCGACTGCACTTTAACAATATTTAATTTGATGAACTAGATATCATGCATGTTTTTAAAATAATCTATTCATTATATATAATTATAAAAATTGACATATTTAATCCAATTATATATCATCTTGCAGGTCTTCAAACAAAGGGAAAATTTGCATGTCAAATTTGTGGTCCAAAGATGAAATCTCATCGTTCAACAAGTTTAGGAAAGCAAGTGTTTGATGAGTATAGGAAACTTGCTCCATAGATATCATAAGTATCGAACTACTGAAAAACATCTTTTCAATGGGAAAGAGGAGACTACATCAAAACCACGAAGAATGTCACCTCACCTATGGAAGTTGGAATATAATAGAATTAATCGTCAAGGTTATACATTGGCTCAAATTGTTTATCTATCATATATGATATGTTTTGAATTTATATTTTTATATTGTGTTGTGTATACTCATGTTGTAATTGACAATGCTTATCGTTGTTAATTTGTTTAAATTATATGCTTCATGAAGGTCGTCAAGGCATTAATGGCCGGCTTCCACAAGGACTGAAAAGTTATCCCAGATAATTTAGTAGGTTGCCCTACTATGAGCAGCTACAAATTGTGCATTTGTTTGATACAATGCATATTAGAAAGAATATAACAAAAACGTTATGGAAAATATTGGATGGAAGGCATGACAAAGAAAAAATTGTAAAAATTTGTAGCACGACATTCAGGAAGCCAATCATGCAATGAAAAATATCATTGAATTGAATAGTGATGGAGACCAAATTAATATAAGTGCCCTTCCTTAGTTATTAACAGAGTAGCAAAGCAATGCTATAAAATAAGTTATACAAAAAATTCAATTTCCCACAGGATTTGCTACAAACATAAACAATATAATAACAAAGAAAGGTGAATTTAGGTCAGGGATGAAAACGCATGATTGGCATACCTTCATTAAGGTAATTATTCTAGTATATTATATACACTTGTATAATGCATGTACTTTTCAGTGTATTGTGTTTACTACTTTTGGAAAAATAATGAAAAAGATCATTTATAATTGTTGCGATACGTTCTACCTCTATCTCTCGGGGCAACTTTGACAACAATGTGAAGCAAGTTATATATAATCTTGGAAAATACATGAGGTAAGTAGCGAGATTTGTTCAATTCGCTGTGTACATCTTATAATTGCCATTTGTTTTACTTGCTATGTAATATATTGTATATTTTTGTTAAATATCGTTAATATATTTGTGCTTTGAATCATTTGTAGAAGGCTATCATCTAAATAAATCCATAAAGAAGATATAAATTATTGGAAGAGAAAAATTCCTCATCTAATGTGTGAAATGCAAAAGTGTCTACCTTCAACATTTTTCAATGCACAAGAACACTACCTCATACACCAAGTTGAGGAGATTGAATTGTCTAGACCTATACACACAAGGTCAATGTGGATGGTTGAGAGGCACTTGAAAATTTTGAAGGCTTTGGTTAGATAAAGAGCATATCCTGAGGGTTCTATGGTGGAGGGATATATGGTATACTAGACCATGGTGTACATTAGTGAATATCTTCCTAAGTTTACAACAAAGATCCATGTAGATGCATTTGGGATCCCAACTCCATTAACAAATTGAAGGGGACTGTTGGGAAAGGTAGATTGAAGAAGAAAGTGAGAGGTAATTATAAGATGGTCATGGAGATTAATTGGAATGCATTTTACATATAGTTTATGTATATTGTACTTATTTAATTTTAATCTTCAATATAAATCAATTATAAATTAAAGTAGGTAATAGCATTGGTATTTAACTAATTATCGTCGTTTGTGAATTTCAATTTATTTTGAGTAGAGTTGGTGAAGTGGGATGCACTACATTTTATGCGTCATGAACAATCTTGATTGGATAGCGGTATGGATTGAACGATGTCAACAATATGGTTGCACATTAACATGGGAAGGTGTGGCTTCATTGGTTAAAGAAGCTCATCATAATAGAGATTCCAATGTTACACAAAGGGAAATTGATTTAGCATATGGTTTAAGAGATAAACAGGTACGTATAAATATATTAATCACCCATATTATTTAATAATTTTCAAGTATATTGATGTATATATATCTTGAGATTGTTTTCTTTGCATACATTCGGCCAAGAATAAATATGTTTATCAACTGAAAATATTGCAATAATTTTTACATGTTTGACATAATGCGGAGTGAAACACCACAAGGCTATGTGGTGCAATGGTTCCTTAAATTCGAGATCAAAATGTTGGATGACACGAAGAAAACTTGTGATTCTAGGATAACTGCAGTCTTTCAAGTGACTAATGTTTCATCTAGAAGTGGCATACATCCAGAAGTCCAAGAAAATTGACACTATGGGATTTTGGATGATATACTTGAGTGTGACTTTAAGTCCTTGAAATTAGTTATGTTCGTTGTCCTATGGTACATGCTATGATTGAATGAAAATGATCCTGAGAGAAATATTATTGAACATGATAATGGATTTACCATAGTTAATACAAAAGGTTGATTGGCGGTGAAATGAGCCTATGTTCTTCAAGCCAATGTGGCGGAGTATTTTACTCGGAAGGTTCCAAATGCTTAAGGTTGGTCATTTGTTGTTAGACATGATCCAAGAGGAAGGCGGTAAAAGTATAATGTGGTGGAAGAAGAAGATCTTAGAAGAACTAGAAGATGATGTAGATGATGATGGGGATCAACGGTTAGTTGATGATGTCACGACAAAAGATGTTGAAGAGGAGGAACTAGATGATGATGATGTAGGAGTTAATGTTCATGAAGAGGACATGTGTGGATGATGATGAAATATGACCAATCCTTACAATGTCAAATGCGGATCGAGAATCTGGAACAAAAGAGTTGGATGAAGAAAGAAGATCAATGACATTGAAATGTATAAGTTACTTCATTATATTATCTATTTGATATTAATTTCTTGATAGAATTATATTTGACTTATGTGGTTACATAATTAATTCATGATGTTTTTAATTTTTATGCCATTACATAATTAATTTAATGATGTACTTTTTTAATGTTTGAAAGGTCAAAAATTAAAATATTTCAATAGTGATGTTAACAACCTTGAAATTAGTGTGTTTTATGTTTCATGTGATCATAAAAGATTAAAAAGTTAGTTGTAGAGGTGGTTGTTCGATGGTTGACGTGTATGTTGGTTCTTTTTACAATGTAACGGGTTTGTTTTCTAATATACCTATGGAATTGCCCAATTCCAATCGAAGGCAGCTCGAAGGACCTGGACCAACTAACGAGGACTTTAAAATCCTCCTACACTTCGGGCTCTGCAAGACCCGAGAAGGTGATCCCTTAATGTGTTTACAACCTCTGCACCATTATTATAAACAACATTAACAATAGAAGATGATCTCACTTAATAGCTCAACACGATAAGATAATATCAACTAGAATTGGTTGTTCATAGACAATATCAACTATTTTAGGGTATTAGAGACCAACCAAGAAACACAATCCATTGTATAAGATAAGTCAATGATTTGCAATTTGTAGCAAGCTCTAGGAAAAGACAAACAAATACTGAACTACACGAATAATTACAACTTAGATCAGTGCCATATATCCATTGCAAGAGTCAAATTCATAAGCATCTAGAGGTTTATAACAGATTTAATACATCACGTATAAGATCCCTAACAATATTGCATTACAATTTCATCAGTGTGCATTCTAACCCAGGACTACTTATCAAATCCTTATATAGCACATATCGGCCTATAATCCCATTCAAGCAATTTGATTAATTTCGTGAATTAAAGCTAAAATAGAATCATACACACCACAACAGTGAGATGGATAAAACAACCCTTAGTTATTTCATTCAAAGTTCAGATATGCATGTACAATGGAGAGACATGAGCTTGAATTTTTGTTTCAACTCAAATGCTAGTACTGTTATACAACATTAAATCTCTATGAACTCAAAACCTGTTACATAATGACTCAAAACCTAAATTGCATTTCTCTAAAACCATCGGACTTTACAATTCGCTCTGTAACTTCACCTAGAATAGACAAAAGTTATCTAACTTTCTAACCCGTACTTCTGGCCTTGAAATCCTTCTTATAGAAAATGAAGGAGAAAACAAGGATCGGGCTAGAAAGTACACCTGTCACTAGTCAATTGGAGCACCTAGTGATATTCCAAAATTTGTTACAACAGCCACCACCTTGAAAAATATTCTTGTTCAAAAATCGTTACAATAGCAATCATTTTGGAGCATATTCTCGTTCATCATGTCGGCGGAGGAAGGTTGATGCAATAACAAAAAACCACGCAAAACCCATGCCAAGAAAGTCATCCATACAAAACTGGAAATGTTGTAACCGCAGCCTAATTTGCCACCTATCGGTAGCCCACTCTTTTTACTCATCATCATTTAAATACTTAGCCACCCACCTCTGGTATTCTTCATCAGTTGGCCAGTCAAAATCAATCACCTCTTTTACCTTTGTACTATAAGGAAAATACTTTACCGCTACCTGATTAGCATCTCTTTCAAAAGATTCCAAAAATGAGTCGGTACCAATAATTTTATCCATACAATTTACCAACAAATCATAATTTGAGTCATCACAAATTATTTTAATTTGATTATTGATGACTTTACTTGTTTGATCCTACCATTGCTGGAGTATTCTAATTTCCCCCTGCTCAGTTATATCAGGTAACAATGTGTTACTCCAACCATTGAAGTTCTTTACCAACTCCCTACTCTTCCTACTTAGATCATCTGGTAAGGTCTAAAAACTTTGCAATGATTTAACTAATATATAAGTAGGCTTCAATGATTGGGGGCCTATTATTTGCATCAAACCTTGAGGCTTTAGTCATAACATCTAGATTATTTTCCCTAGGGATCCAATTTTGAATTATTGGAATCACTATCCCCTGATCCCTATCAATATTATTTTTTGCTTCAGATAGCAAAAAATACAAAGAATGTATAGAAGGCAGTTTATTATACACCTTTTCATTTAAATGCTCCAAAACAAGAGTAACAATTTCTTTTTCTTTTGAAAGAAAACCCTCATCTTTTACCCTTAGTGATGTCTGTAATTGATCAATTTCCTGCATGATCTGCCTCTTTGTTGGATCAACAGAGCACTCTGTTTGTTCATTGACTTGTTCTAGAGGAGGGGTAAGAGTGGGATTTTGAATGGGAGACCTTGGTGTAGAAATATTTGGAGAAGTAGGAGGAATTGACCCTGCTATGGGAGGTGATGTGTTGGTTCCTGGAGCATTGGATGTTTCCCCAATATGTCTATACTTGAACCTTTCTACTTCAGTTTGCAGCTCAACATTCCTCTGTTGCATTTTACTATATTCTTCAATTAAAATGTTATACTTCTCCATTAGGCTCTTTCTTTCAGCCTCCTCCCTTTCAGCAGTCTTTTGGGCCAACTTGGCCACATTCACAATTAAACTAGTGGCTTCAGGTTGTTGTAGTCTCTAAGCCCTCTTTATTATTAATCCTCCTTTTAAATTTGGATTAATATCAGCAATGTCTGGCTTTCTTCCTTGTGGAGCCAATTCCCAAATTGCCAAGGTCTCATATTCTTCACTGAAGGCAGAGTTTTGTAATGCTGCCTTAACTTCTTCTTCAGAATCCTGAAAAGGATTCTTGGACTTCATAATGGCACTGAAAGCCACTGCATCTGCGATGTCCCATTCAGGAAAAGTCAAAACACCAACCTGATTCACTAGTTGTCTTTCTTCTTCAGGAGTGATATTTTTGAACTCTTCCATTAGTTCAGCTTTCACTTCTTCGTCATTCTCCTAATCTGACCTGTCAGGCCTTAGTTATCTTCTCTCCTTGCATTTATTTTGATATTCCTCAAATTTCATCCTCCATGCCAATTGCGAGAATATAGGAGTCTTTACAAATGCATTGTCATCTAAGAACTCCTTGCAAGCCTCCATTCTTGCATCCTACACACTCTTACCCTTCATATCCAAATCAGATAGAACCAATTTAGCTGACCTAGGAGGGGACGACATACCAACTTGCATGTCTTGATCAGTAACAATAATTTCATCTATGAGATCCTCAGGTAGGTGATCAGTTCTTTGCCTCTTAGGGCTTGGCTCAGGTGGTGGTGATGGGGGACTGCGCTCTGGTGGAGATTTTAATTCAATGATTTTGACAGCCCCAGGTACTTTGAATTTTGGGCCTAGTTGTGAAGGTGCCTTCATTATTTTCTTCCCTTTTCTATCTACTTCTTCCTCATCACTGCCAGTATCCCTTTTTCTCCTATAGATGGGCTGCCTTTCTGTAGGCTGACATACTGGCCTTATTTCAATTGGCATATCACTTTGTCCTTGCATATCCAAACTTAGCTTTAAATTTATCTTTTTGGTTCTCAAGGTGTCCATTATCTCCTTGAAATCCTTCATTAAAAAATCAATTCTCTTGTGGTATGGAGTGAATTCCATCAATGGATCATATGTTCGATCCATTTCATGCACAATATCCAGTAGCTTACTAAAAGCTATCCACTTTTCCTTGTTCAATTCATGTCTATTTAAATCAAATTCATTCCTGATCAAGTCCTCAGGGAAATTGAACTCATGTGCAAATTTTCCACCTTTTATTCTTTTTCTGAAAAGAGCAAAGAAACCTTCAGGATCATGTTGTCGCCTTGGACCAAATCTCAAATGGTAATCAACAAAGAATTTGTCAAAATGTGTCCAGCCTCCCTTTGAGAATGTAAAGTCAGACACTACTGTATAATCAGGGAATAATGTTCCCTTCCCTTTTCTAGTTAGGTTATCTTCATGAATACACCCCATCTGCCACATAACTTCTACAAACCCTAGTCTTGGTGGCACATTGTATGGCAGTATGTGAGGGGTTCCTTGAAATCCATATATTCTAAGGACAGTGCTGACTGGATATGGGATAATGTCACCCCAGTTATGTAAAACCCTCAATTTTGGTTTCCTCTCCTTTGGCCTAAGGAAATCATGTAGTTCCTGAGGGATCCTAGGTACATTTACCATCAATCTAGCCCTCAATCTTGCAGCAAAACAATTATCAAATTACACATAATTGGTGCTTTCCTTATTACAGGACAAATCTGTAGCCCATATTTGTATTGGCAATCTTTCTCCATTAACTGATTGTCTTAAGTTCATCTTCTCAGCAAAGAAATCAGCATTCTTAAACAAGAACATATGCATCAACATGGAATACCAAATGAATTGAGTACCAATATCACCATTCTACAGCTTCGACAGTCCTTCATCTAGCCTCTCCACCAAAAAAGAAGCAAAGTCATATACTACAGAGAAGTTAGGGTGTTGTATTTGCACCCCCATGAACATGTATGCAATCGACATTACTGCACCAAGCCTGAAACCCAAAATCTGACATAGTGAATAGAAAGTAGCTAGGAAAGGCTTTTCAAAACAATTCAATCTGAAGGGTTCCTGGTCACTAGGGCTAATGTGAAATTGTGAACCCCCTGCCCTAACCAGATGAGGTGGAAGCAGCTTAACCCTAAAAAGATATTTCAATTTTGTATACTCCTCCTTCATTTCTTCAAGATTAATAGGAACCAATTCATCACTTGGCTCACTCAAATCAAAAGTCTGTTGGATAACATCTTTGTTAATTTTGAATAGAACCCCTCCATCATTATCTCTAATTACCCATGTGATAGGGTCATATCTTTTGGCCACTGCTCTAAGTAAGTCCACATCAGGGAACACATTTGGAACAACCAACTTTCCCATGTCGTACCTCCATCCATTTGAAAAAGGATGAGGAAAATTCCTCTGTCCATACCATAATCTGAACATTTCTAAGCCTGTGAGTGGAACCCTAGCATCAACAATGTTGGAATTATAACACACCAACCCCTCCCCTAGGATTTTCCCTCGCATCAACACCAAACCTTTCCTTCTCTCATTTGTTGATAATGGAAATTGATCTAGGAAATCATCATACAAGTTTCTTTTCAAATAGTCAATGTGGCCAGAGTGCTGCTTGGTTGGCGCCATTTTAGACAAACTAGGGCCTCACTACAATGTTACACTTGAAGTGGCTATGACTAAGCAGAGATAGGAAATTATGGAGTAAAAATACTACAATTCCTCACAATTTATGATTAAACAATAGCCCTAACAAAATATTTTAATGAACTCAGTGACAAGCATAGCATACCCCCCTTTCCCAAATTTAGGTGCAGAATGACTGGGAAATAGAGAAAATTAACTCACGGCTTTTTTCGCACAAACTCCAATTTCTGGTAGCAGCTGCTGGCAATTTCACCTTTGGCTCTAAATCTATTTTCACGAAATACTTGGATGCTCTGTGATACAAATGAGATGAGTAAATTGATTTTATGTCGATCAAATTCTACCAGTGGATGTCTCATCTGTCATTAAAGCTCACTCGCGGGCTGTACGAATGGCTCCAACCATAATTTTATACGTATTTAAATTTGAGTCATTGATCCTTCAGTTTGATCAAATCATCGATGACCATTTTTTAAACAGGCTAACATAATCGCCAACACAGCAATAAAGGGGCCCACTATGTCATACGCTGCGAAGGAATGCCACGTGGTGGTTGCCCGCGATATCATAATCCTTTGATTTATCATCGCGGGATGGCAGGCACCGTCGATCTTTTTACCATAAAGCCTACTCCTTCAAAAATGGTCCTTGTCCTTTCCTTTAACTGTCAAGTAGCTTTTCCCTTAAAATCATAACATCTACGTTGAAATAAAACATGTGTATCTTACAAGCGCATTAGTAATCCACCCCATAATACATTTAAAACTGGCGAACACTTTCTTCACTCCTTATTCTTCATTGGATGAGACACGTGGCAGGCACCCACGACATCACGATCCCAAAATTTCTAATCACAGGATGGTGGGCACCATCAATCTTGAAGAGACAGCTCATCAATGGTCATGCAAATTTCATCCTTTATGAAGGGCACTTGGCACCCGCCCGTGATATCACGATCCTTGTAATCATTGATCACGGGATGCGCATGCCATTGATCTCATTCCTTTAACATAGTCGCCAGCCATGTCGTTACCTTCGAGCAACTTTTCCAACAAGATTATAACATATCAGTGGATTTAGAACATGTGCGTCTCGAGAACACTTTAGTAATCCGCCCCTTAATACATTTAAAGCCGGCTAGTGTTTCCTTTACTCTTTAGGCTTCATCGGATGAGACACGTCGCACCCACCCATGATTTCGCAATCAACCGAAGCACCATCACGGGATGGCGGGGAACGGCTCAGATCAAATGGTAGTTGGTCAGCAATAGCTCAAATTTGATCCCCCGGATAGGACACGTGGTGCCCACCTGTGATTTCGCGATCCTTGAATTCCCGATCAAGGGATGGTGGGTACCATTGATATCTGCAGGAAATAGATCAACGACAGCACTAAATCAACCCTTGAGCTCCCCTGGATAGGACACGTGGCGCCCACCCATGATTTCGCGATCCTTGAATTCCCAATCACAGGATGGTAGGCATCGTTGATATCTGCAGGAAATAGATCAACGGAAACACTAAATCAACCATTGCAAAATAAAACATTCGTTAAAAGGAGAAGTAGGCATTACTAGGCGGACGACAAATAAAAAAATTATATTTATATAAGAAAAATAAAATAAATCTACAATTTGTTTTATAATTTCACTTTTAATAAGCAATGTAGGTTGTTCATTGTATTTGATCTAAATACATAGATTGTTAATTTTGAAAAGACAATACATGTTTCTTATTTGTAACAACTTAACTTATTTTTGGATATTGTTTATGGTATTACATGTCACCATTTGAAAAATTTCAAGATTATTATTAAGTTGTTATAATATAAACATTGTTGCTAAAACATAGTAGACACAACAAATAAAAACATGACTATTCTTGCACAATTTGGCAGGAACTTCGCTGCTCTGCAGCTCTTGTTAGTTTTTGGATATCATCATAATTAATAAATTTAAAACTTATCAACTTCAAGTATCAACTTCAAGTATTTTATATTTTGTATGTACAAATGAAAAAAATACAATATAAAGAATACTTTTAAATTTAAATTTTAGTCTTTGATCTTGTTGAATTATTTTAAAAGGATCATGTACTTCTATTTAATATTTAATTCATTTATATCACATAATCATTATAATTTAATTAATTATGAATTTAATAATTAAGTAATAAATATTCTATGAATTTTAGAAAATAGAATTTAGTTTAATTTTAAAATGAAATTTAAGTTTTTAAATATTGTGTTGATTTGATTATTTATTTGCTTTATGATTAGTTATTCAAATTTAAAGAACAACACAATTCAACTCAAAAATATAAAAATAAGCATGTAAAATATTTTATGATTTTTTGAAGTTGGAATTTAATATGATTTTACAAAATGAAATCATTTGGATGCAAAGAAATAAAAAAGGTTATTTTATATATTTTTTCATTTCTTAATTTATTCTCAAATTATAATTATTTATTGGTGAATTATTTTGAAAATAATATTTAGTTTTATTTAATTATATTAAATATAGTAGAATGATCAACCAGTATACCAATGCATTGCAAATAATCCCCGCATACACCAAATCAAACCTTTACAGATGTATACATTAGATAGGATGTAGTTTTATTTAATTTATTTATATTGAATAATTAATATAATTTATAAACTAATATCAAGAAATAAATAACCTTAACCCCAAGATTTATACTAGAACTCTAATTGAACCCTAAACCTAACCCTAATTCAACCCTAACAATAGGATTTAATTACAGTTAGGGTTAGAGTGAGAATTTAATTATGGTTAGTGTTAGGGTTAGAATTAGAGTTTAATTAGGGTTAGGGTTAGGATTCAATTATGATTATAGTTAGGGTCAAATCTATAAGCTAATATTAAGATATTCAGAACTCTAACCCTAACCTAACCTTAATCTCCATCCTAGAATGCTAATTAAACCCTAATTGAACCCTAAAAATAAGGTTCAATAAGAGTTAGGGTTAGGGTTTAACAAGTAGGTTTATGGTTGGAATTAGGGTTCAATTACCTGGTTAGGGATAGAATTTAATTAGTGTTATGATTAGGGTCAAGTTCAAGTTATAGTTAGGGTTTATTTAGGCTTATTTTGGTTAATCTTACAATTGGGGTTTAACTAGAATGCTAATTGAACCCTAATTTAACCCCAACAACAAGGTTCAATTAGAGTCAGGGTTCAAGTTCAATTAGGGTTAGGGTTGGCATTCAATTAGTGTTATGATTAGAATCAAGTTCAAGTTACAGTTAGGGTTCAATTAAGCTTATTTTAGTTCAGTTTACAATTAAGGTTTAATTAGAGTTAGGTTTATGGTTCAATTAGGGTTAAGGTTAGGGTTCATTTAGATTAAGGTTCAAGTAGGGTTCAATTAGGATTTAATTAGGGTTATGATTATTGTTTAAATATGGTTAGGGTTAATGTTAAGTTAGGATTAAAATTATTAATCTAGAATAAAACTTGAAGCTAAGGTTAGAGCTATGGTAAGTGGTAGAGTTAGGCTTAAATTAGGGTTTAATAAAGGGTAGGGTACAATAAGGGTATAATAATATTGGTTAATTTTTAAGTCATGACCATGCTAGATGTCAATTTGGTTTAAAGACCCCTTGTTGAAGCCCACAAGACATTTATTTCTATATACCTTAGATATTGTTCATATTTATTATCATTGTGTTTGACCTCATGAGAATGCTTCAGAGTAAAGTACACCTTGCAAATCCACCTACAGCAAGAGAACCATTCAATCTCTCAAAATTTTATTGTTATTCTAGAATTATTATCAAATTGGATATGTCCAAAGCCTTTAATAAGTTGACTTGGAAACTTCTATGCTGCATATACCTCTTGTCAACTTCAACCAGGGTAGTACTAATTGCATAATGAATTGTCTTCTTTTTCAATTCGATTAATCATCCCCCATAGGGTCTTCTTCATAAATTAGGGGATTAAGTTAAAGAGACCCATTATCATGTTTTTTTCCATCAAAATGGTAGAGGTCCTTAGTGTAGAACTTATACTAGCCAGTATGTTACAAAAATTTACATGACTTCCAATTCTAGCAGCACAAGCCAGTACATAGTGTTTGCAGATGTTACCTAACTTACAAGATAGATGAGTTTCTAGAGATGCAAATAAAGACAACTTTTCAATTTGTTTCGTCCAAGGTGGAGTATCTAAAATTTATTGTTAATTATGAATCTGACATTGACATATATCATTGAACTAAGATTGATACTACTGTTCTAATTCATTGGCGATAATTATTGGATCAGTGTGAAAAATCTAGAGATTTGTGTTTGACTACAAAGACTTATCTCTTGTGATGTATAGAAACC
>VDFB02191736.1:0-13370 GCA_007258455.2 Sequoia sempervirens
TTGAAAGAAAAAAAATAATATTTACTATAAAAATTTTGGCGTCTCATGCAACTTTATTTTTCAACATTTTATCAACAACTAAATTATAGTTTTAATTTATTAAAAACTAGTTTAAAATTATTTTTTTATTTTTTTTAAATACAAACATAAAATATACTAAAAAATACACATTTTACTAGTTTACATCATTTCAAAATTCAAAACATATATGCCACTTTTTAGTGATTCAATTCTAAAAGTTGGACTAGTTTGGTTGTTTCCTTTATAAAGTGTGACAACTTTGTGTTGTTACCCGACAATTATGGGCCTACTTTCCTCAGTTGTGCTACATTTTACAAACACATAATTACATTTTAGACAATTTGAATTAGCCCTTTCAAGATTTAGCAGTTGTATTATGCTTGTGGCATATGCATTTTACCTCATATTCTAGATGAAGTCACAAAAATATTTATGATCCCATAGATAGTGATCCATATCTTACTTCATGTCTAGTGTTCAGAGCTCAATGAGTTCTTTAATAATAGTGATAAAAGCATAATGATAGTGTCAATGACTGACAAGTGACCTTAAGGTGATCAGTGACATTTCACTTTGATGTAGTATCAGTTAAGTGCTTTTGTTGAACAATGATGTGTTTGAACAGTGGCAGTAGTTGTTATTGCTTGATGTTAGTTGCTTGGGCAGTGTACTTGCAACCCTTGATCTTGCTACTTTGATCTTGTTGCCTTGATGATGTTAATTGGTTTTCTTGGACAGATTTATCATGCTTGTACAATTTGGTTTAAATCATGTGGTATTTGTCTTTGCATTGAATTGTTCTTTTAGATTGACATGACAATTTGATGTTGTGGACTTTTGTAGTGCTATGATAACATTGTGTAGATAAGAATCTTGTTGCTACCTCTATATGGAACTCATTTGCAGGGTGAGCTTTATTGTATATCAAGTTCTCTCATGCAACAAATCTTATTGCCAGGGGGAGTCAATAGTTCTCTGTCATTGTTGTCGAAGGGGGAGAAGAGCAACTAGGTGCAATTTCTGATTGGTTCAAGATATCAATGCCAAAGGGAGAGTTTTTTGGCATTGGTATTATTTTTCATTGATATCAAAGGTCATGGAGACAAGGTAGGTTTGGTTCATCAAGCATAGTTAAGGTAGGAATAGATGCCAAAGGTATATGGTGTTGACACTCATTCATTTTATGGTGATTGATGCAATTTCATGATATTGATATTTGGTACATGCAAAGCATTGCTTCAAGACAAATCTTAGAGAAGGCATTTATGCTTCATATTTCTTATGGTTTCACCTTGATGTCAATCATATATCTTGATCATTGTTTTGCTTCATACTTCTTATGGTTTCACCTTGATGTCAATCATATCTTGATCACTACTTTGGGCTTGCAATCTAGTTGATTCAAAGGGGAATTTGCATACCTTGAAGGTTTTTGAGATTTTTGTAATTATAAGTTCCAAAATATCAAATTAAAGTTGCTTTTTGAGAAGTAACCTGCACTAGCAAGTTAAGGATGCTTTAGGAAGGGTTGAAGGGTGAATATGAATGTTGTGTTTATCGACCCCTTCTAGGGTTACTAATTCAACAAGTGAACTTTGTAATGTTTGTAAAAGAAAGGTATATCAGGCATTATACAAATTTGAATTTTGGTATATGTAGCAACAAACTTAGGGTTGATGTTTGAGAAACAAATGACTTGGGTTGAAGCTTGGAGAGCAGCAAGTTTACAAGTTTTAGTTGATAGTCAATGGTGGCCATGGCTAGTTGGAAGATACGATGGTTTGTGCAGTTGAGATTTGTAAGTTATTTTCAGTTACATTGGTTCTTAAGTCGAGGTATGGTATTATTGAATCTTGGTGGGTTTTTCATTGCTATATACAGATCAAATGTTTAAGCTTGAGCTTTGGTTAGACAACAAGCTGGAAAAACTTGAGATATCAAGTATCATCTTTGCTTTTCAGTTCTAATTATATGATCATTATGATTTGAATGTGAAGGTTTCTCTCAAAACCCTAGTTTTATGAAATGAGCATTTTGAAAATGTTGAATGTAGTTGGACAGTGAACTAAATATTCTTTTAAGAAAGGTTGTATACAAAAACTATAAAAAGATTAATATGTTTTGTGTTTTCTAGGTTTCAAGTGTAATGAAGCCTATAGGACACAAAATGTATTAAGGAAAAAAGTTGATATGAACTTCAGAGAAACCCTCTTTCTTTTACTCTTTATCTTGATTGTTTACCAGTTTTCCAGTGAGGCAGTATTTGTCAGTGAGGCATAATTTTGTAGCTAGTGAGGCTTTTCTAGTGAGGTTGTATTTTTGCCAATGAGGCTATGTAATTAGTGGATTTGTATTAAGCTAGTGAGGCATTTTATCGAGTGGTTTTTTATCCCTATGAGGGTTTTCCACTCATGAAAAATATTGTTTTATGATTCTTTTGTGGTCAATGTGATAATTATGTTTCATGCAATTTAGTCTTGTTGCTTTCTTTATCTACTTTACAACATTTAATTTTTCATGTTGTTTAAGGATCTGCTATTGGCTATCACATTTGGTTACACTCTTGAATTTGAACATTCAATGATTGCAAATAGATTATGTGTTTTGAAAAAATATTGAATTGAAGTTGATTATTGAAACACTGATTCATCCCCCCTCCTCTCAGTGTTTCCCGTACTCCAATAGCAACAAAAGATTGTGAGTATCCTTGGGCATAACCTTTATCAATTTCTAAATAAAATATTCCATTCCTTGGAGTAGAAAGGCCCTATTACACCCATCCTAATATCACCTTGATTTTATTTCACAAACCTAAGAGCTACTAACTCTTGGAAGTTAAACATAGAGCACAAATCCTTGTTTGGTACCCAACCACAATGGAAGGGGTCTTTGAAAATTAGGAACCTTCCTTCTACAAGTCATGGTAAAACATAATAGACATGACATGCACACAAAAACTAACAAACATATTGTAATCTAATTGCATGCACTAGATTGTGGAAAAAATAATACAATATTTGCATATACCATAAAATAGAATATTAAACAAGAGCTCATATACATCTCCAAGAATTTCAAACTAATATTAAACATAACTAAAAAATGAACCATTTAAAGGTCTCTATTTTACTATCCTTAAACACAAGAAAAACACTATTTATCCTAAGCTACCCAACATGACCAACATGAGAGGAGGGTCACATACCTCAAGTTAGATTAATCAACCAAAAAAGTTAAGGGGGTTTTTTAAATAAATATTTTTTAAGCCCCTTCAAAGAATCCAAACAAGCACTATAAAGATTTGATGGAGCTTTTTGATCCACATTATTGTTAGCTAGAAGATTTATTTTATTTTATTTTTTATCTACAATGTAAAAATAACTTCTTGAAATTTTAATATAGTTCTTTGGGTTTCTTTCAAAACTCTTTTGAATTTCTAATTAGAGAAAAATCATTTTCCAAGTTCATTAATCACAACAACAAAATACTCTATATCACTAACCATTGAACTTCCAATAAAAGAAGCCAAGACTATTGACTTTAACAACAACTCTCTCCCACTTAATTCCATTATGTGTATGTTAGACCCAAAAAGAAAGAACCACTCCAATAAATCCTCACTCTTTTGAATGCAAGATATCACATAAGCTTGCACACCCAAATTTTCCTTTTAAGTCTCAGCAAAATTAAGTTAGGTAAAATCAACCAATAATTTAAGCCAAACCTCCTCAACTTTATTAACATGAATAACACTACCTCACAACTAAAGCAAGACTTATTCCCTCCTAATTCATTATCCTAAACTTTTTAACAAGAAAAAAAAAATCTGAATTTACTATAATAAGAAAATCCTATCAATCATACATATATCTTTGTAATAGTAAATTAAAAAAATATTGGTTTTCATGTAATAGCTTCCAATATTGTATTAAAAAAAATCAACTATAATATGTGTTAATTTTTAATACGTTTAAGTTTTTCAAGTTTTGACAAACAAGTTATAAAAGAATACATTATTATTCGAAAGTCATATCTATGATAATCCATCCAAGTTTTTAATAATAAATATGAAAAAGTTGGTTTGAATGTTGAAATTTTCATACAAGCTTTCGATATCATATTAATGATTTCAATAATTATTATATATCTTAGCATTGAAAGGAATTTTATATTGGAAGTCTGGAGTATGTTTTCAACGTTCATTAAGAAACAATGACTTGTTTTCTCATCCATTTTATGCCGAAAATGTCACACTAGTTGTTGACATTTAGAAGCTTCGATTGGTTGATGAATTGACAGTTAGATAAAAGAAAAATATTTTTTAGAAAAGGATGTAGACTTTTATATTAAATCGTCACCCGATCTTATCTGATAGAGGTAAACTAAGGATCACTAAGAACAAGGGAAGAATCTTGCTGTTTTACTTTTGACTTTATACATTTGCAGACTTCTTCTTCTGGATTGGACTTACATTTCAATCCAGAAGAACAAGTCGAATCGTAACTTGTCTTTTGTGGATTTTCTTCAAAAAAAATATAACTGGGTACACAGTCGGCCGGGCTTAATCGGCACACTCTAAGCATTGACTGTTTAGGTGGCCAGGGCCACTCTTAACCTCACCTTTCCCCTTCGTAGCTTTCCGTTTACGGATTTGTCGTTGCAACCGTTTCAGGAATTCACATCTCGTTTTCGTACTTGCAGTTTCAGTTGACATGGTAGTTCCCCATTGGACGCGGCTATTCTACCGACAAAAACATAGAAAATAGCATGTCAACATGCATATGGGCATAGATAACATCATACAAAACCCATATAATGGGACCCACCAAGACAGAGCAATATTTATTATTGTACTTACTATTATTATATTTTTGTATAATTAAAATTAAATTTGTATTATTATTCCATAATTATAATAATAATATTGTTTTATGACTAATATTATATTAAATTATATATTATATATTAGTTTTAGAATATTATAATTATTAAATTATTTTATTATTTTTATATTATATTATTATATTATAATTTTATATTATTTTATTATAGTATTATAGTATTATTATGATATTAAAATCATTATGTTATTATATATTTAAATATTATATTATATATTCGGGGTTGGGGCCCTAGCTCGGTTGGCTAAATCTTTCCTGTTGCAAGAGGTTGGTCATGAGGTCTAGTCTCCCCCACCCCCGTGGTACTGGAGGGCGTGTCACACCAGCGTTGCCGGTCACGTTAAAAAGTTTACCAGGCGCACTGCAATTTATATGGGGTCATGCTACCCGATTCCTGCAATCTAAAAAAAAAATAATAATAAAATAATATATATATATATATATATATTATATTATATATTCAATATTGTTATTATTATTATTATATATTTTTATAATGTAATTAAATTTATATTATTATTTTATAATTATTATTATATTAAATTATATTGTATTATTATATATTTATTATTATGTAAATAAATTTATGTGATTATTTTATAATTAATATATTATTATATAAGTATTTTACTAGCAATCGCATCTTGTTGTGCAATGGGTATGTCGAAGAGGTGTGGAAGGTCAATAAGGGAAATTTTGGACTATTGTTTGTATGCATTTGTGTAGTACATGAGTTAAATTGGTAGGAAATTTAAAAAATGATTGTGTGTGCAACAAAGGTCTCAATGGAGAAGTGGTAGCTTCAAATCAACTATGCATCCACTTACAAGGATCTAAACACAATTGAAAACCCTCTGAATCATGAAGATAATCAAAATCCATTACCAATAGGCTCATCTTATCTTTGCAATAGGGAGAGAGGGATAGAAAGAGGGAGAGATAGCTGGGGGAAGAGTGAGAGAGAGAGAGAAAGAGGGGCAAGGAGATAGAGACAAAGGCAAAGATAGAGATGGAGAAGGAGAGGGAGAGGGAGAGGGATATGAAGTAGAGGGAGATAGAGATAGAGACAAAATTGGAAATGGAGAAGGAGGGGAGGGATATGGAGGAGAGGAAGATATAAAGAGAGAGAGGAGAGAGGGATAGACAAATATGGAAGAGATAAATATATAGAGAGGGAGAGAATGAGAGACGACGAGATCTATATATATGTATGCATATATGTATGTATGTATGTATAACTTATGTATATATGTATGTACATATATATAAAAAGTGAGATAGAGAGAGGGAGAGCTATCTAGGGGTAGAGAGATTGAGAAATAACAAGATAGAGACAAAGTGAAAGATGGAAGAATAAATATGGAGAGATGGAGAGAGATGCAAAGAGATATAGATATAGAGGTATAGGAAGAGGGAGAGGGAGAGAGATGGAGCGAGATGAATGGATAGAGAGAGGGAGACATGTCTAAAAATAGAGGGGGGGAGAGGAAGATAAAGGTAAAGATGAAGATAGATCAAGAGAGCAAAAGGGAGACAAGTAGATAGAGATAGACATAGAGGGAAAGATAAAGATAGAGAGAGATAGGGAGATATTGATGAAGAGATATAAATTTATATAAAGGAAGAAGAAGAGGGAGATAAAGAAGAAGAGATAGAGATATATAAAGGAAGAGGGAGAGGAAGATGGATATTTAGAGGAAGGGGGAGAGAGAGAGATGGAGAGAGATATAGATGGTGACATATAGTGATAGAGAGATATAGATATAAGAAGATATAGAGATACGAGGAGAGGGAGATAGAGATTGAAAGATAGACAAACAAAGAGAAGTACAAGTATAGAGAAATAGAGAAGGAGAGAGGGAGAGAGAAATATAGGCGATAGAGGGAGAGAGAACGAGGAAGATATATTGATATATGGGAAGATAAAGGGAGAGAGATATAGGAAGAGAAAGGGAGAGAGGTAGAGATAGAGACAAGTAATAAAAAGGGAGAGAGATAGAGAAAGGGAGGAGAGATAGATATAGAGATCAGTAGGGAGAAACAAGGATTGTGTGTGAGTGAGAGAGAGAGATATAGAGATAGAGATAGGGATGGAGAAATATGGAGTGTGTGTGTGTGTGATGAGAGAGATAGAGAGGGGGAGATATCTAAATAAAATATGGAGGGAGAGAGGGAGAGATAAAGAGATAGATATATAGCACAAAAATATAAGGGGAAGAGAGAGAGAGAGAGAGATGCAGGGAGAGATAAGGAGTTAGATATGGGGGAGATACATAGAGAAGAAGATAGATATAGCAATGGATATGAAGATAGAGATGGATAAAATCTTTCACATATTTTGTATACACTTTTCCTAGTGAACATGGCTTCTAGGGGGCATTGTAATATCTTCCAACAAATGTATAAATAGAGAAGTGATAGCTTCAAATAAACTATGCATCCACTTACATGGATCCAATCATGACCAAAATAAAAAAATTGAATCAAGAAGATAATTAGGCTCCATTATAAATAGGCTCATGTTATGTTTGTAATAGGGAGAGAGGGAGAAAGAGGGAGAGGTAGGGATAGAAAGATGAAGATATAGAGGAGGGAAGGGCAAGAGAGAGAGAGTGTGTGTGGGATAATGAGATAAATATAGAGGAGAAGATAAAGATGGAGATGGAGAGGAACATTTATTTTAAAAGAAAAATTATCCTCAGAGCCCATTGTGCATTAATTAATAAAAATAGATTGTTGAGCATAAGGATTTATTGCATGAAGTGGCACTCAATGATCTTTGAAAGGCCAATAAACCCTATTTGTATGTAATCATTTTTTCCCATATTTTTTCATAAAGAGAACCTTTGAAAATTTATCTCAACTCCACTTTTATATGGTAGGGTGTTGGATTTATCTTTTCAAGTGGGCTTAGTCTATCTTTAGACCCACAAATAATTTATGTCTATCTAAATTAGAAAATTGGTTGTAAATTCAAATAGTGAGAATGATTATTTGTTTTGTATTATATCATTTATCAAAGTTTAATTTTTGGTATGATTGACCTTTATTCGATCTTTGAATATTTTGTATGGGTTGGATCATTTACTTGTGATAGCTTAACCAAATGATAACTTCTAATTTAGATATACATTACATCTCATTATATTAATTATCTAACATACAAAATATATTTCATGAGTTAAAAATTTATGTTTGATAGTTCCAGTTCAAAACATGGTCCATGAGTTAAAAATTGAAATGGTGTGGTACCCCTACTTCTACACCTTGTTTGAGAACTATTGCTTGCAAAACCTGTATCCAATGACTCCTTATATTTATCATATTCTTTTATGTAATTTTCTAATTTGGTTAAATTTTGTTTTTCTCTTTTAATATGGATAATTATTCTTTTAGACGTTTCATTATTATTGAACATCATAATAAATATTGATTCCTTTATTGGTGGATAGTCATCACTTTCAAAAAAAATCCTCTTGGTGCACTCAATTGAGGCTTCTTTAGCCTTTTTCATCCTTTTTTGGAATCTTCCTTATCTTATTTGGTTTAGTTTCACTATTATTTCTTCTTCCATGTGCATCTCATGAGCTATCTTAATTTCTTCAAAAAATTATCTTAATTTCTTGCTATCTCCTTTTGGCATGGGTGGTATTTTGGAATTTTATTAATCATTTTATTCATCCCTAATAGCTTTGTTAGACCTACTTTAGTGGTATCATCTTCTTAGGATCCCCCCCTTCATTCCTTGTTAGACCTACTTTAGTGGTAAATTCTTTAGGTTGAGCAATTTATAGATTTTCTCATCTAAATCTCCATATGAAAATGTTATATCAAAAAAATTATTTTGTCCATTTCATAAAAAAAGATATAGCTATAGACAATAACATCCTAATAAAATTAAACATAGATACAAGAGAAAAGATCTCACTAAATTATATTCCATCTACCTTAGAATAACCCATTGCAGCAACTATCCTTGTACCTTTCTAATATTTTTCTACTCTAAATTTCTTCTTGTACACCCACTTGAACCAATGGGTTCCTTCAATTAAATCAATGAAGTCCCAAATCCTTTTTTGTGGTTTCACCATCTCCTCTTTCATGGATTTTATTTAAGATTTTTTCTCCTAATATTAAACATTTATAGTTTAATTGAAAAAACATAAGATATTCATAACTATATTATCTATCCCTTATTTACATATTCATTTCCAATAACAAACATCATTTCAACAAAGTGGATTTGTGTATGACAAGGAGAATGTTATAAAATGCAGTGTATTTTGAAACATGCAATTTGTTATAGTAGGTATTTTGTGCAATTTGAAGTGTGTATTATGAAGGTTGGACCCCCTATGCCATAACATGTAGGTTAAAAACAAAGAATGTTTTGACACCTCAAATTTCTTATATGATATTCATAACTATACTTATCTACATATACATTTGAAATAACATCACCACTTGATGACAATGTGTTTAGGTATGAGAAATTGCAAGTTTCAAAACCCACTATGTTTTATAACCTGTAGTTCATAGAGTACCCAATAACACAAATTATTTTTTAACCACTAATGTGGATAAGTATATTCAATTTACCTAATTTACCTCTAGTTGTAACTTAACTGTAATAGTAACCCTATATCAAACCCTAATGTTATTCCCTAACCCTTACCCAAATCCTAACCCTAACCCTAGCACTAACTGTAACCCTTATTCCAACCCTCAAACTAACCCTAACCCTAATCCTATTCCTTAATCCTAACCTTGATTTGTATCCTATCCCTAATACTAACCCTAACCTTAATCCTATTCTCTAATGCTAACCCTGATTTGCATCCTAGCCCTAACACTAACCCGAACCCTTACCCTTGCTACAATATTTTTCCCCTTGAGTGTAGTTGATTTGTACTTGGAAAATTTGTACACATTAGTTTGTGGGACATCACAAAGCACTCCACAAGAAGCATAAATTTGGTGGAAACAAAATGTGATTGAATACCCTCATATTATTGTACAATACATGCATTTATGCCACTTATTTTTTAGAAAAAAGATATGTTCATGTGAAAGACTATTGATGCAGGTATGAGTGGAAACATAGGTGATCAACACATGTTTATGGATTCATATGGATGCATGGTGCACCAAATGTAGATAATATTGATTGGACTAATAAATAACAACAAAGAAATGATGAAAATTACTTCCACTATATTAATCATGAATGAAATCCTAGACAAGATATCCATCAACGAAACATACATATATGTCTACAATAATTGTTTAAGTATTATAGCCAATTTACACATCAAATATTATATTAATGGCATTCCATAATTTTTCTCAACAAATCCATGTCTTGAAAACACAAGACAACTCATAGAAACAAACTTCAACAATGACTATGAAGAGATACGAAATATCATGGAGATACATACGATGTGTAAAGAATGTGCATATCTATTAAATAAATGAGGAAAATTAGTCTACAAATAAATATCTCAATTTACCTATTACTATTTCAATTTATGTACAAAATTATATTATTGTACTAAATTACTAAATTTAACATAATTTTGTTACTCAAATGATAATAAGGTATAATTCTCCATGGCCATTAAATTTGGAAGGATCAAAATTATATGAAGATATACTAAATGGTGAAAAAAATTGCATAATTATTGGCAGCCCTCCCTTCTTCTTGGTTAATTCAGTGTCTTTTTAGTGAAGAAATATATGTCGATGGAAGAAATTAAATGGGTTATTGTGAAGTAAATCTTGACAATATAATTTGTCACAAATAAATTATAAACAAAGCTTGACTATATGAAAATGAACTCTCACTAAAATCAAATGAATACATAGATAGTGGTTATATTATTGGTGGTCACTCTTAGTTTCATTCCTTCTTTTTCTTTCTTAGTTTCATTCCTTCTTTTTCTTTTTGGATTAATTAAGAATTTTTAAGTGAGAATATTAGAAGAAATATATATATAGATAGAAATTAAACAGATTATTGTCAAGTAAATTGTGATATCGAATCTTTTCATGTTTTAATAAATTCATATTTGTGACATGGAATCTTATCTTGTTATATTAAATTCATCTATTTGTAATATTCTCAAAAGATCTTGACTTTCCATTTTTAAAATAATCATAAATCATGAGGAAACAATAAAATCTTGAGCTTATGTTTATTTTTTTATTCAATTTAAATATGTTTAAATGAAGATAAGAACTCTATTTAGTCTTCACATAAACAAATACATTTTATTTAAGTATTTTGTTGCATTTTGTCATTATTAAACAAATATGTGAATTAAGTAATTGCTATTTTTGAATTAACAAATGATGTTGAACCATATTAATGCTTGTACGAGCTATAGAATGGTATGATAATTTTTGAACTTATTAATGAAGAAATTCATAACAAATGAGATAAACCATTTGAATGAATATGTTTTTTACACAATTCTTGTATTTAAGAATTTGGCTCATGGATGTGTTGTTGGGTGAATTTACTGTTCTATATGTATGTCTTAAAGGTGTTTGGATCAAAAGATATTAAATAAACAATGTTTTTGACATTTGTTGTTTTGAAGAAATATGTAATAGTTATAAACATGTACTATGATATTTTCTTCTATTTTATCATGTTAAGCATGTGTAGAAGCATCCTAAAACTATCATTTCTTCATAAATGTAAGAACAATTAAATTATGTTAATCTTGTAATCTATGCATTCAATCATTATTCAATGAGAAAATTATAGGGAGATAATATATGAAGAAAAATTAAAAAAAGAAGACCATAGATCATATATTATATAACATTTTCATTCAATCACTATATGATAGAAAAATTACAAAAAGATTGTATAATTATAGCAAGGAAATAGCATCTACTATTTTCTTTTAATCATATTTTTAATTTGTTTTTTGATTTTTCTTTTTTGATAAAAATGATATTTTTGGAAACCTTGTATGAGATTTTATATTTGATTCCATAGCAAATCCATCCATATTTTAAGGGAAAAAGCAATATAACAAACCCATGAAATCTAATCAATGTAGAAATTATGAAATCAAATGAATCCAAATGCAAAAAATTGTTGACTAGGGAAATTTATAAAGTAGTTTGCAAATAAATATAATAGTCTCAGTCGTGGCTTAGGTTATGGGATTAAACTATGGGTTTAAAGATGCCATTGACTTCAATACTGATTTATCTCATTACATGCTCCTTCCCAAAAAGAGTTAGAGTTAGGAGTACAGAGCAAAATAAAGGGAAAAAAATAAAATGAATAAAAATTATGTTTGAGCATATATATTTATATGCACTATGTCTCCTGATCAGATGGGAATGATGGCAGATGGTTCAGCTATCTCTTCCCCTAGAATTAGTGGGGATTATAGTTGCATCGATGGAGTTTTCAGATCCAGATCCCCCAACTCTATTCCCCACCTAGAACTAATGGGTCATTGCCCCTGAGCCTACTGGTCCATCGTTCATTGGTCCCATCTTAACAACTATTGCCATTGGAGGAGGGGGAATATTGCTGATAGAATTTGCATTATATTTATTCCACGAACTAAATTATAGAAACATAATATAACTATTTTTCAATGTATACAATGAAAAATTGGATTCAATGAAATAGGCAGAGAAGCAGAGTACACATATACATCTGACTGTTTGTTAAAATTGCAAATAAGAGAGAAAGCTCTCACTGTTAGCAACATTTGATAAATAGTAAGTTCAATCCGGTAGATCGGGCCAAAGCCCTTACTTTTGGCAGCTTAGCTGGTTACCCCTACCTTGATTGGGCCAAACCCCTTATTTTGGACATACTAGTGATGCCCACAGCTTCTCTAATGTCTGCCACTGTTGAGAGCTAGATAGGATCTGTGCTGAGAGCTGTTGAATACCCAGCTTGCTTTTTATCCTCACGAAAGATTCTGGTCAGCCACCTTAATCCTCTTCAGCGCCCTCACCCTCATCCACCATCGAGAAACTCTCTCCTCCACCATTTCCCTGCACAGAAAAAAAGTAGGGATGGACCCGGCTACCGGCATGTCCATCGTTTTAAAATTTCCACTTTTAAAACTCCCGCTTCTAAAACATTTAATGTATGATGTGTGCGGGGGATTTTGATGCGGAAACGGGGCAGTTAATTCACATGGGAACAGAATCCCTCGTAACGAAAAATCTGGAAAACTACCGGAGAGCTGGGGTTAAGAGTGCATGAACAGGGAGAGTGTGGTTAAGAGTGGGGCCGGCCACCTAAGCGGTCAACGCTTAGAGTGTGCCGGTTAAGCCGTCCCTACATGGTCTGACTCAAAGAATAGAAGACTTTGGAATCACTCATGACATCAGACTGAAATAATGTAGAAACCCCACCGGAAGGTGATCAAAAAGCACAGATATGTATATATATAGATGGAC
>VDFB02191737.1:0-39728 GCA_007258455.2 Sequoia sempervirens
TAAGGTCACTACTTTCATCAATATACAATGATATTTTTGTCTTCAAACTCAAGGTATTATGCAAGATAACATTGTGAATTGTTTATTGTGTACGATTTGATTTTCTTGCACATTTACTGCTTTGCTAACTACCTTTGAGACTAGATATTGCACCCTTAGTTGCAATCTCAAACAACTCACTCACTATCACTTGAAGATTCCTTTCATGAGCATCCTTCATAAATCGAAGCTATGCCCTATAGGCTGCCTGCCCCTTTCTGAGGGGGACTCATTGTTTCATGGTATTGTGAATCTTAAGATCCTTCAACCTTATTGACACTACTTCATAGTCCTATGAGTGTATTCACTATTCTCCCAACTTTGATGAGTCTCAAAAGCTGCTCAAACATCTCTGATCCACTACCTCCATTATACATTAATATGGCTAAGAAGAAACATTGAACCTATGATTACCACTTTGTTACTTCATTTGAAATCCTTGATTGCATTTTTCACCTCTAACACTACAAAAGCATTTGAAAACCCATAAGATTGACAAGGGGTAAGGAAACTCATTGTTAAAATCTCCACTTTACTATGCAGGTTTGAGCTTTATTATCTTGTCACTCCTCAACCTCTTTTTGACTGTCACATCTCAAGTGACTGTCATTCTTCTTACCATAGATTGTATTTACAAATGTCACTAATCTACATAGTGTGCTTGTTATTGGCTACAATCTTTAGATTGCAAGATTTTGTTATTAGCTATAATGTCTCAATCTTTCTGGTATTGCAACCTCACTAATCTGCTAGAGTTATTGTTTATGTTTCTACGAAGGCCTAGGGTTTGTACTCTAATCATGCTCTTACCAATGCTTTTGTTGGCATTAAAAAAAACCTTAAATCTTGGGTCAGAAAATTAGTTGTCTTGACAAAGTTGTGGTATGATCTTGGATTGTATCCTAGAGTGTGTGGGAAGCTTGTGTTTGATCATTGAGGTATGTAAACCTGATCAGGGAAATGTATCCTATATAGCATGGGTCTTGCTTTAATACTTTCCATAATGGTTATTAGCAGATCACATTATTATAGTTTGTGGTAACCCAAGATTTCATTCAAGTATGTAACAAACTTGGTTTGTAGTTTAAGCTATACACTTTTAAGTAACATTCATAAGGTTTAGAAAATCTTGATCACTCTCTAGAATAGCCCATTAAACATAGGTTGTGCTTGAATGCACTACATAATTGATATAACACAACCACTCTGCATATCAACCAGAGTTATATGCTCTTTATTGTAGCAAGAGGTAATCACTCTTAGATCATGCTATAATTACATCGTAACCTGTTAAACTTGAGACAATCTGAATGCACCCAATGACGATTGACACCTACATTATACACCCTGAATTAACTACATTATATGAGTGCCTCCATTTCTATCACAACATAGCCACATTAAACTTGGGACACACATGAATGCATCATGTATTTGTTATAGCACAACTGTGCCACATGACCAACAGAGTTATGGATTACATAATTACAATCACAAGAATCTGTTCCTTGGTTGTGATCTTATGGTGATTCCACACAACAAAATATGGACATGAAATTCTCAAAACCCTAAACCTCTAAAAATGAAATCAGATGAGATGTTGCTTTAAAATATTATTTTCAAACTTGGAACTACAAATCTGACTTCACAACTGAATTCTACAAAAAGACAATGACTACCCTCAACTTGGCGATATCTTCTTGATTTTTTTTAATTTTTCCCAAGAAAATCATCCTTAGTTCTCCACAAATTGTCTCAAGTAGAGAAAAACACTGTCGCAATAAATCAACGAACTCACTTTTCTTTATGTCAGCCACAATTTGATTTTTTTATTATTTTTCATGTTTGTCAAAATTTCGACGAAACCCAGGTTCGTCGAAATTTTGACAAACGTCGAGGATAAAATTTTAAAAATTTGAAAATTACACATCAAATTTTACAAGCACCCGACGATACATCAAATTATACATATTTCGTCAGATTTTGCAGTCAAATGAGTTAGTGATTAGTCAATAGTTCATCACATGATGCCTTTACTCATTCCAAGAAAATGGCTCTTGATGAAGCAAGACACTTTGGTGGGGTATTAGACTCATCTTAATTTGTAAAAATAAGACACATGGTCCTTACAAAAGAAATGTGGCTTTATTACCTATTTCCAAAGAAATACTTGATTTCGTAGCCTAATTGATGCGTTTTCAAAAAATTTATCCATCTCTCACCCATTAATTATAAAGTATGAAACATCTCCCAAGGAAACTTCTCATGTTTCGTTTCCCTATTAGAGAAACTACAAGGAGTGCATAAATGTTGCACACTTTCAAATTCTTGGCCTTTCAACATTGTGGAGTTGATGAAGAAGACTCTCAACAATATTATCTATGTGGGAAGGTTTATCCCTAGCTGGACAAGTTGATCTATCAAGGGAATCCTTGTAGTCATAAAATGAAAAGTAGGTGACGTAAAATAGTAATAAATTCAAGGATCCTAGTGGTAGATGAAAAGATCCTTGCATCACCCATGTCATGAAAATTCATGAGGTAAGATATAGATCTAAGACCCTTTATTTTACCATAATTGAAAGTTGATTCATAATTGTATGATTTATGTTTGAGCAAGTAGCATTTCTATTCATAAATATTGCTAATGCTCTTAGTTTCACTTACAAACTAGTTGTCAAGGGAATAACCCAACTAGATGGCACTCCTCTTGCCACCTTCAACATGATTAAAAATTGCTCATAGAATATATATTCCTATCATAATGTCACCATTATATACCATATTGCAATGGAGGGAAAATGAATCTAACTTAGAAAGTTTCTTTATTTTCCAAAATAAATGATTTTCCTACACTACTCTTTGATGCATCTAGTGTTAAGTTGGATGAAAATTTGAAAGTGTTTTTGTTGTTGTTTTAGTAGAAAAGAGAAAAAAATCAACTAGACTATCCTAGAATATGTTTTAAACTTGGAAAATAAATTTTACTAAGCTAAAACATATGAAGTTGAAAAGAAAAAGGCTAATTTACTTCTAACTGGAACAAAAATTTAATAAATTGATACCAAATAGAAAATGACAAATTAAAATCAACTTAGAGTAGAATGGTGGAGTTCTTACGTGATGAAACTTGCATGATGTGTATACATTTGCATAATGTGCTATAATTTATATGACTATTGTAACTTTGCATGTTGATGAATTCACTTCTAGCCTTGAAAATTGTACCTAGTTGCACACATGACAAGAAAGAAAGATGACTCCAACTATGGTTGAAATGAAATAAAATTAGATTTAATTATGAAAATGTTAGAAGAGAAAAAAAGAGAATGCAAACTTCCATTTGATGAAGAAATTCAAACGAAAACTTGATTGTTGGTAATGTTAGAAAGGTGGGCTTTGAAGTTCAAACTAGGTCTCCACTTTGCAATAATGAAGACAAATAAAACATCCTTTGATTGGTTACCCTTTTCCTACTAAATTATTTTTTGGGTTGTGTACCCATCTAAATTGACTACCTAAGCACTTATGGAAACTTTTCTCTAGTTATTAGATTAGGATGGTTGATACTCAAAATTGAAGCTTTATTTTCTAGTCTATGGGTGTTCAATCCCTCATGGATGGTTGACATAATTTATGAAAAGAGAGAAATGGGAAGATATTTTATGAGATCCAATTCTTAGTTAAGTCCATGTTATTGTCAGGTTGGAGGTGGTAATATATAAAGATGTGATGGCTTAGGTGCTTCATAAGCCCTAATAGAACAAATATTTTACCTCATGGAATATATAAATGTTACAAAATTATAAATTGTTAGATACTTCCTCCTATTCATGGGGCTTAATGAGTTAAACCAAAGGTTTCATTGAGAAAAAATAAAATACTTTCCTCCTCCTCAAGATCTTACAAGATGAATTTGATAGAGATTCTTGAGGCAATCAAAGTGTTTAAGGTGCTAGCAATGTCATTTGTGACTATTTTGGGTCCTCTAATTTGATAAACTCAAAGAAACTAGTAACCAAGATAAATAATAAAACAAATCTCATGCTTTGGAGTTGAATTTACCAGTGACTTTTCAAAATGATATTTTGAAGCTTCACATTAAAAAAGATTCCATTTTAATATTTAATATAATTTATAATTAAAAAATCTTGAAATTAAAAGATTGTAACGCCCCGTCATGCGAACCCCAAAGGACAACTAAACAATAATTACTGCACAATTTTTTTTTTAAAGTTAACATAACATACATGTAATACACATTAAGTCATGACATGAATTTCATTTAAGTAGATTCACTAGCACATACATCCCTTGGGGTACACAAGGAGTCATTACGAGACTTAGATCCACACAACGACAATAAGGAATAAAAGTCAAGATATAGTCCATAACAAAATAAACATTAACAAATATAACACATACATGATAAATCATTGATAAGAAACCATGATTAACTCAACACATTGAATAACAACTGCCATGGCCAATATCCACACAAGGTTTAACGTTACATTACAGTACAATGTTCAAGAGGTACAATGATACAAAAGTGTTTCCAATCATGAACGAAAACCATACAACAAGATAACATGATACAAATGAACAGATGGATACATAGTATCATAACTGGCTCCAAGATGGATACAACTTTGGGGTCGCCGCAACAGCACCAATTCGCACCTCTCGATCCTCGACTGGGGACCCAATGGGGTGCTTAGCACGTTCCACCCGATCTCGTGGGTCCGAAGACCCACCCCCCCGTGCTAAGGAGCTGACAAGAAAGAGTCCTCAACCAAGAACATCCAAACACGGAACCACAAGATTCAACATCATACAAAAGTATCATAAAACTCAAGGATTACAATGACATAATCAAAAAACATTCATGAGTCAACATAATAACTTAAAGTCATAAATCTCATCACATAAACAAAGCAATAACCAGTAAATAAGGAACCAAAGGATGATCATGAAAAATTTCCAAATCAAACTGAAATAATAAATAGAATACAATTCCAGAGGCAATAATGAAGCAAGACAAATGGGTGTCAAGTGGAGAGTGTCATCGCATAGCTTTCATGGGATCTCCTGGCCCTTCCTCCAACTTGAGGCGCCGACACCCATCTATGGATCTCCTAGCCCTTCCTCCTACTTGAGGCGCCGACACCATAGGGCAGCTCATGCGGAGCCAATAACCTCTCATGGGGACAAGGTTACGACTTTGCCAACCACGGCCTTCTCAGTCTATCATTAGTCTATGATAGCCCTAATGCATAGACGAGGCGTCCAATATTTATTATCTTGTGTGTTTTACTACCCATCCCCCTAAATTCTATTTTTAGGTTATCACTTGTTTAACTACTCTTACATGGGTTCTCTTGTGCACTTCCTCTTACTCAAGGCGCCGGCCCCCATGAAGAGCCACTCTCCCTAGAGACCCAACAAACATCAAACCAAAAACCAAGGGTTGTACAACATAACAAGAACATTAGATCACAACAGAGAAGCATGCGAGGCATTACCCATCTCGCTATAAACACATAATCAAAGTCTCAACAATTCTCGTACAACCCTTTCAAAATCCTGATACCAAAACACTTGCCACTTCAAGGGCACATAAAAGGAGAAACATTGACCAACAATAAAAAACAAGCCTCTGGAAGACTCTCAAAAAGTTTACACTAGGGTTTCCCCATCAAAGAACTGACAACAATAATTGCAAGGCCACAAGAACTATTTTCAATTCAAATATAATGAGTGAATATACCAAAATAAGATCAACAACCCCATCCAGACTACATAATCAACTTTGATACAAAATAAATCGGAAATCCAAGAAGATCAACTACCCACAACTCAAAAACAAAATATGAGTTCCCAATTACATTGCAACACAAATTAAATGACAAAGGATTCCTTGAATCAAAATTAATCTCCAAAGGAATTCACACCAACATGGAACCATCCAGAAACAATCCTTCAACAACAGAGGTAAAAGCATGCAACCAGGCATCCAAGGGAGACCTCAATTTCCTCCTCACAAGATACTGGTACAGTTGGTAAACAAATGACCTTTGACAAAATCAACAAACATGACAACAATATAATTTAATGTTTCACCAATATAGTACAAGTGGGAAGACTGCATTCAATAAGAAGCATAAACTTATCACAACCAAGCATTGCATTAGTATCCAAAATACTCCACCACAAATTCAATTAATAAGACCCCCACCACTCAAAACAAACCAAGAATTCACCACGTAAGGTTAAACGAATAGCAACACAATTTAACTTAAAGAAGATCCCCAACTCACGTCAACACAAGAAAAGTCACAATGAAAGGATCTATCAAACCACTCATAAATCGACACGAACCCAACAAAATGAAATCACTTCCGTAGCCAAGGAATTCCAAAGAGGACACCACAAATAGGATACACCAAATTACCCTTAAATGATCAATAACCATTCAAATACAATTTATCCATTCGTTTAATAAGAATTAATTTAAAATAAATAAGGGAACTCTATAATCACATATCATAATTCTCTCAAGGCATATTTTATCACACTCAGAATACTAACCCAACAAATCAAAAGCAATAAACTTCAAAGAACAATTGAACTATCGTCTACGATCTGACTCTTCATTTGATAAGAAATCGTTTTAACTCATTAAAGGCTATATTCACAACCTTACTAACATCTCACTATGCTCATCATAAAGTTGTATTAAATAAAAGAAGTTATAAAAGCATTCCAACCAATTTCTTTTATTCCAATTCAGGATTTATAATCCTTCCTATAACTATATACATATATATAAACATGATTAGCCAATTAATACTCTAATTATATTTAAAAAGGATAACTAATCTCACCAACACTACATTACAATGCCAGTTTTCTTCTTAACTAAAACTATATGACCATCTAATTTCACTATGAAGTAAGAACTTATTCATTTATAAAAAGGCATAACTCTTTTCCCTAATATTCTAATGTGTTACCAATTTTCATTATATAGTATAATCATTTAATTTTACAATCAAGAGAACGTTCATTTCTAACATTTGAAATACGCAAGTAACTATTCTCTATATATTTATAGCTAAGAGGGGAAACATTCTTTACTAGCACCTTTATAAAAAAATGATCTTCATTTCCATTAATTCCATTATAAAGAAATGATCTACCATCAAAATATTTACCATTATTAATGGGAGTCCACAAACAATGCATACTGTTGTTAAAATTAATTAACCAATATTCCACACATAATAATTTCTATTTGTAAATTTGTCTAACTTAACATTATGCGAACTAATGTAAACTTCTAAAATACTCTCTTCTACAATTTTTTCCCTTCACTACTCTATTTGTCATATATCTTTTATCGTTCAATTGACTCTAAGTGCTACGACTACGTTAGATTGACAAGGAAATCAGAGGGATTACTTAAACCTTTAAAAATTTCTTGTTATGGCCAAGCGCCGCAGCTGAGACAGATTGACAATGAAACTAGAGAGATCATTTAAACTTTTAAACTTCCCATTATGTTCAGGTGCGACGGCTGAGATAGGTTGCAAACAAAATCAAAGAGTTTATTTAAATCTATACACCCTACCATGTTCAAGTGCGCCACTGTGACATGTTATCAATGAAACCAGAGAGATTATTTAATTTACTACACCTTTGCAAGTCTAAAAGTTGTAGCTGTGACGGGTTGCCAATGGTTTCAGGGAGACTATTTAATTTTGTACACTGCCTCAACTCTAAACATTGTATAGTGACAAGTTGTCAAGAATATTAGAAAGTGAATAATGGAATTTGGAAATATCGCCATCTTCTTGCATTATTGTCAAATCCCAAGTATTATCCCCAAGACGGAAGGGAAGGAGAAAGGTGAGGTGCAATTACGTGACATAAGAGTAGGAGAAATAATGTACAACTTTTCTTTTTTTTGAACTTAACGCATTTCTGTTTTGGCAGCAAGTTTCTAGAGACGCGCTCAAGTTGAAGTTTGGAAATTAAACTTCACCACGATCAATGGAAAGCTCTTTATTTTATTAGTAATTGACAATATCTTATTTTCAAGTGCTGCAACTGTGATAGATTGACAAAAGAATCAAGCAGGTTATTTAAACCTTTAAACTTCCTATTAGGTCAAATATTGCGGCTGAGACAAGTTGACAATGGAAACATAGCGATTATTTTAACCTCTTCAACATTCTATTTTCAAGTACTTCAGACGTCACAGATCGCCAACGTAATCAGGGAGGTTACTTAAATGTCCAAAGTATTTTATGTTCCAGTGTTACAGTTGTGACAGATTTTGAATATTTGCAGTTGCAGACTGGTAACCCAAAAACACATAATTATTCATCACTCCTTACTGACATTGTGGTTGCTATGGACAAAGGCCTGCAATGCAACTGGGGTTAGCTCCAAAGTATAAACTAATGTTGCAACCTCAAGTAACAACGATAATGAAGACGAGGCAGAGAAATAGAACCAAAAGCCGAGGTAAATGGATGGAAATCAGGCATCTCCAAGGCAACCTTACGATCTGAAAATAAATAGGAGATGACTACAGAAAAGCAGTGCCGACAATGACAAGCATAGCATGCATGGCAAACGAATGAGGAGACTACAAGGAGATTGGCTACAGGGGCATAGGTACATACGATAGATTTACTGAAAAGACTATAAAAACTTTCAAGCAATGAAGAAGAAAACTCACAAGCGAATGCAGAAGAATGGTGTAGAGCCAATCTCCACCATGTTTCTCTCTTCCCCAGCATTTCTCTTCTAACCGTCTCTTCTCCTTCGTTCTCAGGGGCCTGCGTTATCTCCCGACTGGTTTCCTAACTTCCTTCCCCTTCCTCCTTTTTCTTTTTCTTTTTTTGGCCATCGAATAAAAAGGCTATATTAGTGTCAAATCAGACAAGTATTTGCATGCAGCCAATCCCCTGCCGGCAGAGCTACCTCTTCTTTTCGTTTTCCAAATGCTCTATAGGTGTAGTTTCTTCCAACAAGTTTCAGTTACGAAGAGACTTTAATTAAGAACTACATTTATGCTGAGCAGTTACAAAACCTTACATGTGAAATTCTATAATTAGATCTTTATGTGAAACTGACATAATATTGCATTTAATTTTGTTTATTACACTATTATTCATTACTTCCACTATCATTTAATTTTTTATTTTTATTTATTTATTTAATTATAATATTCAAGTTTGATTTATTTAATTCATTTTAAACATTAATAATATTTTATGTGACAAAAAACACAGAAGTATTATAACTTTTATTAGGCCGAAGGCGTGTCCCTATTTGAGCTTTCGGAGCTCAATTTGTCAATCAACGGTTTATAAGCACCGAGAGACCCTGGTTGACAGTGTGGTAAATGGCAGCCGTAGATTGTTTAACCATCAATTTTGCCCACACTGTAGTTACTTGAGCAGTTTAATCAAATCACCGGTTCCTGTTCAATTTTGTGGAGTTTACTGTTGGAAATTCGCATCTGATTCTGTCGAGTAAGCTCGGCCACACGCTATCGTTTAGGGAACTGACGGAGATGATAACGGAGGCCGACACCGACGGGGACGGGAAAATCAGCTTTGCTGAGTACGTTAACAAACCGTATTGAATCGTTCTCCTTGCCGCTCACCGTAATCGTTTAAAATGGATACCACACAAAATTAAATCGGATGAATCATTTTGAACGACGACACCTCTAAATTTATGTCATAGGGCTTAGTAAAAAAATTTAACCTTGTCGCATTCGGTAAAGAAGAATATACATATTAGTGACTTGGGAGAGACCCTAACAATATTATCCTTATAATGCAATGCCATCTCTATTCACTACGAAGCAAAGTTAACTCAAAGTAAGTCGATATAAGCAAAGTTACGCAAGAAATTCCCGTTTGTAATTTTAGCGTAAAGGGAGTGGCATTGAAAATTCACTTAGGGGCCCAATGCCCATCTCCATGTAAGAACACGTATATTTAATGAGCATAGAAGTAAATTCTTAGTATTTCGACCCCCTTAAAATAAAGAGAGGAGAATAAATGCTCATACCTTAAGAAAAGATTCTCTTACTTTAAATAAGGATATGCTAGGAGTATAAATCACGTATTATTAGGAACTCTTTAAAATATATTATCTCTTTATTTAAATTCCTCCTTTCCCATTAAGGAAATTAATGATATTTAGTGAAAGGGAAATAAAATATATTCATTAATATAAGATATTCTTTAAATTTATTCCATATGTAAGTATATATTAACAAAATAACAATAATACTAAATAAATAAAATGGAAGTTTAATAATTAGTAAGTAAATTATAAATAATTTATTCATTCTCATATTTTGAAGTGCAAAGTAGAATGTTAAATATGAATTTCATAGTCAAGATGGCTATAAGAGGGTAGGGCTATCTGTAAAATTTTGTTTCGTTAATTAATCCTTAGGGTTTCTAGTAAATCAAATTGATAATATTTATATGCTCCCCCATGTAAGAGCCCATACCATGAAGATCTAAAAATGACATTAACTATTATGCAAAAGTGAGCATCAAATTTTGGTTGGTAGTTAAGAGTCTTGTAAACCCTATCTTTGGAGTTAACTCAAAATCGTTTTTATTTCCTTATCTCGCTCTCGAGCGACATGTTAATGACATTGTTGCACAAGCCACATCACCAATGCACATTGCATGTACCATGCACATATATGGTTAGAAAAAAAGTTAGTATATTGTATTATTGTTAAAAAAAAATGTTCGTTGTGTTTTTGCCCTAGTGTAAATTATGGGCATTAGAGACAGAGATCTGATTTTTTAATAAAAAACCATCAATTTTGCCTACACGGCAATTACGTTGCGGTGCAGGAGTTTAATCTTGAATTTGCATATGATTTTGTGGAGTTTACTGTTGGAAAGGTGTAACTTTAACTTCAAATGTAAAGCATGAAATTCGTCTACCCATTGAGCAATATTTACTCTACCACCCTCATTTCCAATGTATATGTGAACAGCTAGGGCTTATAATATCCATTTTGCAAACTGTCAACATCTTCCTCCGTTGACACTGTAGACACGTCAAATTTGAATTATGCATATTCATCCGCTTAATAAATAAATCAAATGCATCACATCCATTCACCTGGTAAATCGGGTTTTATCATTTAAATAAATCAAAAGCTCACATCATAGTTTAATTAAATAAATCAAACTTTATTTAATTAAAATCTCAAAATTGCATCTTCCATCCTTTTTTGATTTAAATAAATCAAATATTTAAATCCTAAAAGTCAAAATCATTTAAACACCATTAAGCTAACCTAATCATCATTTATTTAATCTAATCCTGATTAAATGCTAATCTCATCCCACTTGCATTCTCTAGATATCTCCACTTGCACAAGTAAATCAATTTTATTGATTTATTTAAAAAGCCCTCATTTTCCCTCAACATGACAAGTCCAACATTGCATTTATTGTTGTTTTTCTTGTCCCCCTCTCAAAATTTATTGCAAATTTGAATTCAAATTCTCCCTCTCATGGGCACTCTTCCCAAATCTTGCACAACCATTGACCACTCACCACTTGACAAGTGTCTTCTTCTCATTGGAGGATCTTTAGTCCCACATTCACCATCTTGGCCAATTTCTCATGAAGAAAATCTATAAAAGAAGGCCTTCATTCTCATTCATGCATCCACAACTTTTATGCAAGGTTACTCTCTTGGTTTGAGAATAATCTTGTTCTTCATCTCCATTGCATTTCATCATCTTGAGCTTTGATCAAGGATTGGGAAAGGGTCACTAGCACATGTGACACCAATCCACTATGGAATAGGTAATTTGTTATTGCTTTCCTAATGCTTTAGTTTTTCTTTTGTCATGTATTGCATTTGGAAGTCTTTACAAGGTGTTTCATAGGGGTGTTCTTGAGAGATTTGTAGGTACTAAACATTGTTTGAAGTTAAGTATGTGCAGATTTTAAAAGGATGCCTACAAACACCAGTGAGAAAAACACTTCATTACTACAAAATTTTGAGGTAAGTCAGTTGTCGTGGTTTCATTATGCCATTTCTACAACCTGTACACAGCCAGTTCATTTTTCCTTAAGCTTTACTGATTGTATAATTAATGTTTTCTTAGCTGTGCGCAGGTTGGCTCCATAGGGCATCGTCATATTGTTCCTGCAAAGCCTTCACAATTATCCTACAACATTATCTTGCAGGTAAGTCAGTTGCCCTAGTTTAGCAATATTGCATCACATTGCTTTATGGCACATGGATTTCACAATTTGTAGAGAAGATAAATGGAAATTAACATAACACTTCTTGATCTCTATCTATTGTCTTATAAAGATTCTTAATTGCTAATTCTTCTAATTGTGTCTCAATCAATTTAATTTGCATTTTCAAACTACTGCATGTTCCCAAATGCGCTATCTTCCATTGTTCAAATTAAAATACTTTTGGAAAACAAAGTAACATCTATGAGAATTACCATAATCGTCAATCAAATACAAATGCCATGTTTGGGGGCAGAATAGGGTGGTTCTTGATTTGGATTTCTAAGTGGCCTTCTGATGCCAAATTTTATTCCTTGGCATCTCCTTTGCTTGATGTAGGAGTCACTTTCTTCTCAGTATCTTTCAAAGTCTCTCCTCTTTTGCTCCATTCTATAACATTTTTAGTGCACTCTTCTAGCAAAAATTTCACTTGGTTTTCTTTGTGCAGTTCATGATTTTTTTAATTTCTCCAACTTCTTTATATACTAGTTCTAGCATTCTTTTTTACCATTTTTTCATTCCTATTATTCTAAATTTGCAGTAATGCCAATATTTTCTCAAAGATCATCCTTTGTTTTGTCTTCTGTATCAGTAATTTGGATCTTCCATACCCATATGTGTGCATTTGGAAGTATAACTTCAGGGTGTATTCCTTCTTCAAGCCAGAATCTTGTTACAATTTCCTTTATTTCTGACAAAAGATATTATTTTTCTTCTTTATATGCATGAATTATCATTATAATCCAAGATGTGAACCCTAATCCCTAGTTCCCCTAAATCATACTAAAAAATACATTCACTAGATTGTAATCCATTAGAATCACCTTAGTGAGGACAAACCAAAATAAGAAGAATGATCGATACATGTAGAGATCAGCTACTTCACATTATCAACCAATATAAAAGTGCTCAATGGCATACAACAAACAAACATCTTGGACAACAACTCTCAAATCCCAAAGTTTAAATTGTTCTCTCCATGTTTGCTAATTTGTTGAATAGATTGAATTGATCCATAGTCGATTTTACAACCTTGTTGCAATATTGACATTAGTCAAAGGCATTTCTAGGTTATCCAATCAACTAGAGCAATAGGTCCACATTGCATTAACTATAATATATCGTGTTTGTAACTATCTACCGAGATGTTTAGCTACAACATGAATTTCGTACACTTCAACTGTAGATTCTTTAATGTTTTCTAGATTAATTTGATGAATTGTATGGAAGCACTGTTAATGCATAGTTTATGACAAAAACTTTTTAGTCTATCAAAATGCTATCAATTTCATCATCTTTTGTGACCTATTTTCATGAATCTTGTTCGCTTCAAGTGTACACTCTTGTATGTTTTCTAGATAGGTTGGCCTTGATGAATTGCATGGAGTGACTGTTATTGTTCATTGATTGACACAAACTTTTTAACCCATCTAAATCCTATCCTTTTTCATCATCTTCTATGCCTGTGTTTTAAAATCACACTTCTGTTGTTGTATAATCTATCATCCGATGTGTTATGCATTATGCTGCATTTACTATCATAATTGTGATGTAATTAGTACCAAAATGTTTAGCTCTTTTGTACACTTGAACTATAGATTCTATTATGTTTACAATGTTAGTGCACAATGAATAGCACAAAATTCTTATCCCTTCCTAATCTTTTCATTTTTTTAATGTTCTGTACAACTTTTTTATAACCATGTTTCTGTGGTTGTTGTCTCTATCACCTTCTGCATTATATTGCATATACTATAATATAATATGTTGTGTATGTGATTATTACAGAATATGCTTAGCTCTACAACATGAATGTTTATAAGAATAAGAATTGCTACCCACAATTTTGTTTTGTTTGAGCAATTGTAGGATGAGCCTCCCTCCAGAGTGATATGAATTTTAATGATCAATATGATTTAGGTGTTTGAAGGGTGCATGATTGACATTGACTTGTCTATTCCTTTCAAGGATACTAATTATTGTTCTCCGTAGACTTGTTTCACATTGTGAAATTCTCCAAGTGGGGAATGTGTATGTCTAATGCAACTATAGGAACTTTTAACTAAAATTTATTCATCTAAGATGAAGATCTACTATAATGTGCCCTTTATATCTATGAGTTTTATTTTTACTTGGGAAAATATACACTATTTAATAATTGGTCTGAAACAAAAATATAATTTATGTTTTTTACAAGTCAAGAAAATTTCAACTTTCTGTTAGTGAACAATTGTAAATTTTTGTTTTGGAGGTGGGAGATGATGGTATCTTGTATTTCATAAACTACCTTTGTTTCCCTCAAACAAAAGAACTCACATTATAAAGTATTAGTTAAATTAAAAATAGTGATTAAGATAGTGTCTAATATAAGAAAATATGTTATTGTCTTATAAAATGTAATGGGTTTCAACTAAACTTTTCATTCAATAAACAAAAAAAAAATTATAAACATCTAAAACAAAGAAATATAATGAAAAGGTTATCATTAGACAACATTTATTATTATATGTAATAAATATTCATAATTAACTAAAAGAAATAGTATAAAGATATTTTGTATTATTCTATATCAAACACTTAAGAGCCATTGATTTAAAATTGGTTAATATAATTGAGTTTTATTTTTGCTTACTATTTAATAATTGGTCAACAAAAATAGAATTTTTGTAGCCACCAAAAGGAGGGTACACCAATTCAAGTCATTTTTATATTTAATTTATTATTTTAATGTATTTATTTGATATAATACATAAAAAAAGACAAAAGATGTAATATTTTTTCTTTTGATTCGACAAGCTCCAAAAAAAACAAAAAAATAATTATTTGAATTCAAATAATGGATATTTATGTTGATTGTAATTTTTTAAATGTTTCTAATATTACATTTTAATATATTTAAATATTACAAATACTCTATACCACTATGTTTAATATAGATTAATTTATTGAAATAACTCGTACTTTTTAATTTACTTAAATAGAAACAAGTCGTAAATTTGATATTTAATTATAATTTAATGATAGATGTCTCATTAGAAAAAATACTGTAGGATAGAAAACACTAGCATAAACCATTTTTTCCCTCCAATTTCTAATTCCTTTGCTCTTTTCAAATTAGAACTCTTCGGTGTACCCATTGCACACACATGTGCAATTGCTAGTTTTATTTAATACCTCAAAACACAAACCGAATAAATTGAATCGATTCAAATCATGCCAATCAATACTAACTTTACAAGCGAGTCAGAGGCAACACAAGGACATCACAGACGAAGGGGCACTACAAAGATTGAATGACATTCTTAAATTGATTTGATCTCTATTGAGTTCTTTCGCATCTTTTTTCTTTAGAAAGACCAAAAATAACCTATAGAACACTAGACTTCTTATCGAAGAAGAGCATCGATGAGTTAATAATGTGATGGTTTACCCAAGTCATCGGAACAATCAACACAAGTACCAAGTAGTGAATTTAAAAAAAAGGGCTGAGAATGGTGAGCTATGGGTGGCAGTGAAGTGGGGATTTAATTGCAACAAAAGAAGGTGGTGGAAAACAATATTACAGATGCCCAATGGTTAGAATATGCTAGACTTCTTTACGAGCGGGCCCACGAGAAAGACTACCCTCCTGTCATTAACACACCAGCGGAATTATTCAATGTGGATGATATTAAACAAGGAATAAAGAACTTAGCAAGTGGCAAAGCACAAGACATAGATGGGCTACAGTCTGAATTTTTAAAATGGGGGACTGAAATTCTTGCCCCTCACATAAAAAGAATTTTCAACAATGTCAATCGGGAAGGTTTTCCTATGGAGTGGACTACCAGTGTGGTCATCCCTTTATTTAAAAGTGGTGATATCAATAACCCATCTAACTATCGCACAATTATGGTCAACTCTATCTTTGGCAAGCTATTTGGGAGCATGATTGAACGTAGGATCAGCAAATGGGCAGAAAATGAGGGCAAAAGAGCAAAGGGATAGGCAGGTTTCAGATCCAAGCACTCTACCATCGATCACTGCATTACCCTTAGACACTTGATTGAGAAAATTTGGGATAACCAGGGTGAGGAAGCTTATTGTTGCTTTGTAGACTTTAAGAAAGCTTTCGACACAGTGCCTAGAGACAAATTATGGTCTCGGATGGAAGAACTAGGCATTCCAAATGCATATAGAGCAGCTGTTCATAGGCTGTATGAGAAGGTCAGTGCTAAAATCAGAACAAGTGAAGGTATGTCAGAATGTTTTGACAGTGACATTGGAGTTAAACAGGGCTGCCCTCTATCCCCTACGCTTTTTGGGCTATACATTGATAAGTTGGAAGCGTGGTTAAGCAAGGAAGGCGGGGATGGTATCCATTTGGCAGGTTATGTAGTAAAATTACTTCTATATGCTGACGATCTTATCCTAATCTCAAAAACAGCTCATGGGTTAAGAGAACATCTAAAAGCCCTAGAACACTTTTGTCAGGAAGTTGGGATGCAAGTGAACACATCCAAGACCAAAATCATGATTTATTCATTGAATAGAAAAATTAAACAGCATACCTTTCTTTTTGAAGGCAGCCCACTTGATATAGTGAAAGAATACAAATATCTTGGGATTGACTTCCATTATAAGCTCAGTTGGGAAACCTGTAGAACGAAAAGGATACAGGGAGGTTGGAAAGCCTATTATTTGCTCCAAAATAGGTGTAGAAAAGCTGAACTTTGGGATTGGAAAACCAAGAAAACCCTTTTTGGTTTACTTGTCACGCCGGTTGTGCTTTATGGGTGCGAAGTGTGGGGAAGCAACACATCAAAGTGCAGTTGGAGACAGATAGAAAGAATCCAGAAACACCTAATAACAAATAATCTCAAAGTTAAAGCTACTGTTCCTTATGAAATCCTGCTAGCTGAGGCGGGAGCTTTTCCTTTGGAAGCTTCAGCGATAACCCGGTTGTTAAGTTATCTAAAAAAGGTTGAAAACATGGATAACCACCGGTGGCCCAAAACGGTTATGGAGGAGATTCTAGTCCGAAGAAAGAAAACATGGATGAAACAGAACATCAAGTGGCTGAACAAGTGGAACATCAAATTACATGAGTGTCCTGACACCAACAGTGAAATAAAAATCTATGTGAAGGAAAAATTCAGGACTGCCATGTGGTCAAATCAGATCGGACGAAAAAAAGCATATTACATCAAAGAGTTTAACCCAGCTAAGGAACATGGTGAAAAACCATATTTAGGTGCAACTATTAAAGGGAAAGCGAGGCTATTAATTGCTCAATTGAGAACGGGGTCCCACCATCTTAGATGTGAGACTGGTAGGTGGAAGACTCCTAAGGAAACTTGGGAAGAAAGAACGTGCTTATTTTGTAATAAGGGAGTGGTGGAAACGGAGTGGCACTTCGTCATGGAATGCACAGCGTACGAAAATATCCGTAATCAGTACTCAAGTATTTCAGATGTGGGCAATATGCAGCAGTTATTTGAGGAGGATAAGATAAATCAGACGGCTAGCCTCCTAGTCAAAATTAATAGCAGGAGATCTGATCTGGAGAAGAGTCTGGAGACAAACTAAGTTGTTGAGTGTCTCGGTCCCATAGGCTGTTTAGTCTCGTGGACGTCATTAAAATCTTTCATTCATTCATTCATTTACAGGCAGGTGCCTTCTTTATCGATAATGCCAAAATTCTGTCTACACCGAGAAGGAAAAAATCACCTTCTCTGACGGTCATTGTGTTTAGTATCCCAGTGAGGATGAATGTTGACTGTGCTTTACGCTCTGCCATTCGTTCCAATGTTGTAGAGGATAAGATTTGACATATACTTTGTTGACTGTGCTTGGTCTTCAAGGAGTTGGAAGCTAACCATTCTCTACCCTTGGCAACTGTAGCCCTTCGTTATGGAAGGTGGTGGTGAGGGCTTTGTCCATCTTCTTCTTTTTTTTTTGTTTTTTCATATGAATTCTGAGAAGATAGAAAGATGAGAGGGTATGACACGGAATAAAATAAGTGTCATGTAGTAGGAATATTTGTCTTTGTAGTACGTATTGTAATAAAAGTATTTGTTGTCTAGTTGATATATGAGTCGTGACAATGATTTAAAGGTAGGCTAGATAAAGATTTGAGATCAATGAATTTGTACAAATGTAATGTATCATTACAATTGTTAGGGTTGACCTTGACCCGAAATTTGATTCATATAAGTACAACTGTGGCTAGCATAGTTGAGGTTGAATTGGTTCATTATAATAAATATTTTTGAGCAAACAATTTGTTTGTAAAGAGCTTACTAGTATGATTCGTTGATTTTGAGTTCAATAACCAAATAAAATAAAGTAATATTTAACTAGTTTGAAATAAAGAAAAATAAATTTTAAGTAAAAAAAGTTTTAGACGAACTTATAAGAAAAAAAATCTTCAATAAATAAAATAACTCAAGTATTAGAGAGATGTATTTAAAACATCTATGCAAAAAATAAAATAACTTGTAAGGAAACAAAAATAACTCTTTAAGCCAATAGTGACATGGTGTGATCGTTAAGCTGTGTTATTCTTTCTATCGAGGTTCAAGCCCCATTAAGGTGTAATTGTTGAGAATTTATATTAGAGATGAGGTCCCCTGTAGTAAAAAACATTTACCCATCTAAAAAAAAGTATTAAATTATTTTAAAATAAAATAACCCAAGACTATATTTATGAACATTTTTAGCTAAATATATTTAAATTATTTAAAAAATTATTACTTATTTTTCTAAATCTTGATAGTGTTTTCAAAACTTCTAGAGTTTCTTTTTCTTCACAATAATTCTATAAAATATTTAAATAAAATAACATTTCAATAAAGAGTTTTTTCATTTTATGTTGCAATAATGTTTCCACACAATAGCAATCTAGATTAACACCCTTTCAAAATAAAATATTTTTAAATAATTCATAAATATATAACTATTCAATAAATACAATTATTAACAATATAAATAAAATAACACAATTTTTAAATAACTCTAAAATAAAGTACAATAATTTTCAAAAATTTATTATATATATGAATAATATTTCTTATGTATTATTACTAATCTAGTACCAATATTACTTATGTATTATTATTAATCTAATAGTAATATTACACACATATATTATATATGCAATATATAATATATTATATATATGGATTTGTCAATTGGAGAACCGGGAACTCAACTTTTTTTGATAAAATAGAAATTATTCAAAATTGAGTTGACATTATGGATAAATAATTTCTAATTTATTTTTTCAAATATTGATAATTTGAATATTGACCTGCAAAATGGTATTCACCAATGGGCTCCCACAACATTGGATCCTGGTGCCGAGGAATATTACCATCCGTGTATATTAAATGTTCGGGAGTATGATATTTTTCTTTCTATCTTCATTGGATTTTTCTTTTGTATGTCCTGCATAATTCCCTCACAGTTGATTCTTTTTTATAGGAACGTGTGGCTCATCAGAGATTTGCAGTATAATTCCTACTGCTTTGAGAAAGTAGGAATAATGATTAGATCTTTTAGAAAGCTTAGAAATGTTACTAATTTAAATTGGTATGGTTCTTGGCTTACATTTCTCGACTATGCCGAGAAGGACTCGGATCCTGATGATGTCGGATTATCGCTACTATTGAAAATTTGGTATGTCAAAAATATTAAATGGCGTTTACTTTCATTTAACGGTCTAAGGTATTCGAAATTTATTCCCTCAATTGAAAAAACAGTAAAAAAAGTTTTGTACGAATGTGACCTGGATGATTTCCTTTTGAGAGAAAATAGATTGTTATTAGTACAAGAACAAATATCTCAATTTGAATCGAAGTTAACTCCCCCTATTGGTTTCTTTCATGAATATTTTGAACAAAGAAAACAGCCGGGACTTGTTTACTTTCGATATTTAGCTGAATTTATTCAGCGAGGTCTAACTCATAGAATAGGTGTAATGAATTCCGAATTAAATTCATTGTTTTTAGCAGAAATGCCGATCTTCGCTGCTTTTTATCAGAAGATGACTTCCATGCCAATTGACTCGTCTTTATCTGACCAAGTGAGATTTTACCCACTCTACCCGGTACCGTCCCTTTCGAATCGAATTTTATTGATAGGGCCTAAGGAAACTGGACGATCGTATTTGGCTAAAAGTTTAGCAGCAGATTCTTATTTACCTTTAATAAGAATATCTCCTAAAAGTTTTTTGAGGCAGCGGAAACTTCTGCCTCGCTATGAATCCGAGTATACATCTTCAGCTCAACAATCATACCTTGAGCATGAAAATATCCTTAGGTCTCTCGGCTGGTCAGGCAGGCCAAAAGACGTATATGAGAAAGCGCATTATGATAAAAAACCTCATAAGTTTTTGTATACCCGAGGAGAGGATTCTAACCCTCCAGAGTATTTTGCGAGAAGAGTTATCCAATTCGTGTTTGCACTCAAATTGGCAAAATTGATGTCTCCTTGCGTCATATGGATTCCAAGCATTCATGAACTGAATGATTACTTCTTCCTTATTGCATTATTGCTAGAACTCCTTGGGGATGCATATAATGCGATTGATGGTGAAAAGGAAACCACCATCAAACAAAATATTGTTGTTATTGCTTCAACTCATATTCCAAAAAAAATTGATCCACTTCTAATCACTCCTCCTCGTAGTAAACGAAGATTCGATACATTTATCAACACTAAAAACTTGCCTGCCCCACATCGAGAAAAGGAATTTCCTTTGCTTTTACGTAACAAAAGGCTCTACTTGAAAAAAGAGTGGAACTGCTTTGATGAATTTGGATTAACTACGAAAGGCTTTACTACACTAGATCTAGCAAAACTTGCTGATGATCTATTGCTAATTAGCATGAGCCAAAATACTTCAGCTATAGATAATGATATAATTGGAGTAGCTTTGTATAGATCAAGTTGGGGTCCTTGCAATTCTAATCTGAAATTCAGTGAATTTTTCAAAGGACTTCCCTATAAGATAGGAAAAGCTATTATACAAAATAAACTTACGTATTTAAAAAATTCACTAAGACTTACTCTAGATTTCCAGGGTCGAAGGGCAAACTATTTGCATCAATGGTATTTAGAACCTTCAATTGCCGGAACAGCTGCGAAAGAGTTCACCATATTCTACCATATTTTGGGTTGCTTAGCCGGATCAGTAGCTCAAGATTGTTGGTTTCTCTCGGAATCAAATAAAGAGAATTGGAGTCCTTTTGATCCTTTCATTGCAAATGATTTCATTCTAGCTTCGAGTCTTTTACAGGGTCTTTTGGAAGAGTTTCCATCGTTGGCAATATATCGGGGTAATTCTAATTACATCACAATTGCTCCTCAGTTCAAAAGAGATACGATGCAAAAAGGATTATCTTCTATACTAGATGAAATCGTTTTATCTAAAGAATTAAGAAACTCCTACGTAGAAGAGGAAACTTCTATAGTTTGTGATTCTAGGACCTGGCGTTTTAGTTTTATTCGCAGCAATCGATTCGAGCATATTAAAGATATAACAATAGAAAATCCTTTATTGGATTATCTTCATCTGTTTGGAAGGTTTCAAGAAAGACCGACCCGTCTTTCTAGTTTGTATTGGAAGAAATTTCTGATGTCTAACCCCGGCTTCCAGCCTCTTTATGCCGCGAAAGATGATATTGTAGAAAGAAAGACAGCTGCTTTCTGGGAAGCAAAATTATTATACAATAAGTTTCAAAGGATGGGAATATACCAATTTGATACAGAAGAGTATGCAACGGAGTATAAACCTTTAAATACACCAGTAATCTATCTAGCTCGTCGATTTCTTTGGGATCCCGTGAGTATTCGCTTTTTAAATAAGCACTCTGCTTTTGAACGAGGAGAACTTTTTGTTTCTAAAGAACTCGTGAAGACTATTTATCTTACTTATTCTTCAACAAGAGAGCTAAAATACAGTATTAAAAAAAAGTTAAAGGCTATTCTAAAGCGGAAAAAGGTGAGAAAAATTGTCTTAGAAACGAAAATTAAGACTGATGATGATGATTTGCCTTTTAACATTAAAATGAAAGAAAAAGAAAATTTTGAAACTTTCAAACGCTTTCAAGAAATTGGTATCCGATTGAGACGTGTATTACCATATTCCCAATCGGTGATAAGTGAACGTTGGTTCCGTGAAAAAACACGGGATGATAAGTTCAAACAACGTTTGCTCAAGGGAGAAAGGGAAAATAGAGATTTATTATCTAATGAATCTCTTATTTATAAAACTCTATCCGAAAGTTATGAATATTTATCAAATTTATTCTTCTCTAATAGAATGTTATTTAAACAAATGATCGATACATTGTTAAAAACAAAATGGCTTTCTCCAAATACGATTGATTGCTTATTAGCAGAAGGATTGAATAAGAATAAAAAAGACTAGATCTTTAATTGGAAAATAAATGGATATTACGATTATGTAAGAGTAAGCATAGTAAGAAATATGAGCCAAGTCAGTTCTCTTGAACTTGATGAGATATTCTCTACTATGTTTACTCTTTATTTATTTTATTTGGGTTATACTAGTATAGTATACTTTCCTCTTACACTTTTTTTGGAAGAAAAAATCTTTCACTTGCTCCTATAGATTGCTATTATTTGTTCAAATTCGATCGGTCCGGATTTTGCAAGACCTTGAAAACAATAATTTTCAGTATTTTAGCCTTATTTATTTTGTATCAAAAAATTCAATCTAATTGAAATAATATCAATTCGATTTGTTGATATTATTTCAATTACTCATTCAATAAACATTACAATATCTATGCCTTGAAGAGGACTCGAACCTCCACGCTGTTTAGCACGACATTTTGAGTGTCGCGTGTCTACCATTTCACCATCAAGGCATCCAAGAAGCTAATTCTATTTCATGGAGAAAATATTTCACAATACAATATTATAATCACATATCGTTATATAGTCCAATAGTGGAAGAGAAAGTGAAGAGAAAGTGGATCAAAAGGATAGAATATTGAAATATTCATATCGATCTATGTCTTATAGATATAAGACATATCAATACATTTTTATTATCAGACAATTGACATTAATTGATCTAATAGATGTATGATCGAACATTTTTTCTTTTTCAATTCAATAGAAGACGGTTACCCAAATCAGAAAATGTTAAAAACATGATTTCCTGTGTAGTCCTATTGTATCATATATAAATATAGTTTAATTCTATTTATTTAACTATAATAAAGGTGGATATAGACATTTGTATTTTATTTGTAAATGTAAATGATAGTAAAGGAGAAATATTTATGTATGAAGTTCAATATCTAGATTTAGTACTTACAGAAAAAAGTGTTAGTCTATTTGAAAAAAATCAATATATTTTAAATGTCGATTCGGGATCGAATAAAACAAAGATCAAAAATTGGATTGAACTTTTCTTCAATGTTAAAGTAATAGGAGTCAATAGTTATCGACCTCCGCAAAAGAAAGAAAAAAGAGGAAATATAAAACAAATAATGAAACATAGAATGCATTATAAACGTATGATTATTACACTAAAACCAGGTTATTCTATTCCACTTTTTCCTTCAAAATAAAACTTATTTAATTTCAATAAATAATAACATGACCACCCGTTCGTACAGGACTTTTACTCCGGGCACACGTGATAAATCTCTATCAAGTTTTGATGGAAAAGTTCAATCTCATCCACAAAAGAAATTGACTTCCGGCCAGCATCGTTGTGGCAAAGGTCGTAATAACAGTGGAATTATTACCATACGACATAGAGGAGGAGGTCACAAGCGTCTATATCGTCAAATTGATTTTCGACGTAGTGAGAAAAACATATTGGGAAAAATTGTAACAATAGAAAGCGACCCTAATAGAAGTGCATATATCTGTCTTGTGCACTACAGAGATGGTGAAAAGACATATATTTTGCATCCGAGAGGGATTATGATTGGAGATACTATTCTTTCCGGTCCAAGAGCTCCCATATCAATGGGAAATGCCCTACCTTTGAGTGCGGTTTGAATTATTAATTTACGTAATTGGAAATACCCAATTGGGTTTACAGCAAAACCTTAAAATCTATCACTGATCCAACTAGGTAGGATACTTTGATGGGATCAACCCCAAAGGGAAACTGAGGATAAAGAGCAGCGGGTGATTGAGTTCAATAGTTTCTGGAATTATTGACTCCAGAGATATGATAATATGGAGAAGACTTAATTGTCTGAAGCAGAAACAAATAAGGTAAAGGAACCCTTGTTATGAAGAGAAAGACAAGTAAATCACATTTGATTTGATGGTCAAAGGCAGATTCGAAGCTGAACAGTGAAAATATTTTATTTATAATAAATAAAATTTCTATTTTCAAATGCCTCCTACGTTATCCGGAAGATGCGAAAGCATTAACGTAATTTGATAAAGTCATTCATTCTGAATGCTACATGAAAAAAGAACATAAGCCAGATGATGGAATAAAAAAACCTAGGATGTACAGAATAAGGACATAAGGAATTGAAAGTATGCCCTTCATAATCTCTCTATAAAATATTTTTTATATATTTACATTGAGTATATAAATATTCATTTACATCCAGAAAGCTGTATGCCCTGAGAGAGGCTTGTACAGTTTGGGAAGGGATTTTTACAAATTAAAGGTCTACTTCAACCAATATACCTTTAGGCACGACTATACATAATGTCGAAGTACAAGTCGGAAAAGGCGGACAATTAGCTAGAGCAGCGGGTGCTGCGGCAGAATTGATCGCAAAAGAAGGTCGATTGACCACATTAAGATTACCATCTGGGGAGGTTCGTTTAATATCTGAGAACTGCTCAGCAACAATTGGACAAGTAGGCAACGTTAAATGGAAAAATAGAACTTTTAGTAAAGCTACGTCGAAACGTTGGCTGGGTAAACGTCCTGAAGTAAGAGGAGTAGTTATGAATGCTGTGGATCATCCTCATGGGGGTGGTGAAGGAAGAGCTCCAATTGGCAGAAAAAAACCCCTGACCTACGTTTTGTTCTTGAGTTTGTTCTTGAAAATAAGCTTCTTCTTCGGTTCCTTCTTTTTTGAACCATTCGAAGAATTCTTTCAAAAAATAAGATTCTTCCTTTTCTTTTTGTCTCTTTTGTTCAACTTCTTGGATTTTATCAAAGGGCTTTGTAATACCCCCATGTTGATTGGTTCATTAGATACTTTTAATACTTTCGATATTGTGGACACTCTGTGATATTCTGTGTGGTTGATTTATATTTGATCATGTGTGGTTTCTTGGTTAATTTGGTTACTGCTCTTACATTATGTGTGTAGCAATTGATGATATATTATGCATGGATGATTTGATTTATTCTGTAATGATAAGTTCTTAAATTCATATGCATTAATGGTATTATGTTTACGTTGACATGCTAGTATTTTAGGGTGGAAGGACGGAGTAGTACCACTCGCTTGCGAGTGCCCTACTACCCCGCTATTTCCTTCACCATGTATTTTCAATGGAGATTATATGTTACTTGACGTTTAATTGGTTGCAGGAATTGCAGGATTAAAAGTCTCGACTCCACCTGCTTCGGCAGGACAGGGCGAGCACAAATTTAGCCCAACGGGTACGATGTGGTTAAAAGGAGTTGTAAGGAAGGGTTTCCCGACCCAAGTCCGTCATTCGTATGGGTTTATTGAGTCATGTGTTGATCCGATTCTGTCTTAATATTTCAATTGTGTTGAGTTAGAGGATTTAATTAATTTATTATGTTGGTTAATTTAATTAATTAAGAATTAAAAGATTAAATCTAAGTTAATTATATTTTAAGCTAAAAGTTAATTGTTTGCAAAAGTTTGTTTTAATTAAATTTAGAAATTAAGTGAAATTATTGGTTTAAAAAGTAAATAATTAAAGTTACTTGAATTGAAATTGAGTGGAGGTAAATTTTATGTTTAAAAGTAAATTAATAAATAACTAAAACTTGTTTAAATTAATTTGGGATGTGGTAATTTAAAATAAATAAACAATCGCATGGGTAATAATTGATTAAGTAGGAGTTCCTATAAAGAAAATTAGTTATGCTCTGCGGGAACGGCAAGAAAAGAGTGGGGGCGGTTGTGAAAGGAAGAGGATTATTCTTTAAAAAGGGAGAAAAACTTTTGGAAGGGGGCTGGAAAATTGATTTGGGGAAAAGAGCTGTAAGAAAAAGGTTCGGCGTGTGAAGAGGGAGAAACGCGTCTGTGGAAAGATCTTCTCCAACCGAAGGACGCCAGGTTCCCTTCAAGCTCTGTGTTTAAATTCTTTATACTCTTGATTTATTTTATAAGGTTTGGCTGTACTGTCGGTGAATGTAATCCCTGGCTGAATTAAGTTTTAGTTGTCCAAAACAATTAATTGATTGATACCGAGGACGGGGGTAAAATGGGGTTTACCATTTAATTTGGTAGATTCAGCCTTATAGGCTAAGTATCTCAAAATTTTCTGGAAAACTATTTTTACCTTTGTGTGGAATGGGTAATTGGGTTATTTTACCTTGTCTAAGTTGCGGTATTACTGTGTATCGTATTGATTTCTTTATTGTATGAAACTTATTCATATTTAGTAAATAATTATATTTATTTAAATCGATATTTGACTGTTGTGTTTGGTTCGTTTTCTTCTATTTAGTAAACGGTAATGTGATGTGGAGTAAATTGTGAAAGTTACCAGTCTCTTTGTATATTCGTGAGTTTGTGTGCTTCAGTTCGTTCATATGAACTGTCCATTGTTGAAGTTGAGGTTAATTTTTGGAATATTGTCCCTTATGCCAGCATAGTATGCACCTTTCCTTTGATAAATTATTTCCTCCCTATCAATGTGGTGTTATTTCCATGTTATACTGGCATGCAGAAAATCCGCGAATCATAAATCAAATATTGAACCGTAATGTAGGTTAAAATTCCTGTTTTGCCGTTAGTTCTTGCGCCGGTGCTGTTGCCTTGTCCCTGACTCCTGTGTGTATGTGTGGTCTGAGACCGGCGGCGACCTTTCTTCTCCGTCCTCCCCTTTCTGGCGATGGCAACTGTAACTTCCTTGTTCTGTCTCTGAGCGGAGTGCCATGTTTCCTTTGCCGTCCGTTTGTGTTCCCTGCGTTGTGTTTTCTATGCGATATCAATCCTCCCACTCATTTTAACTAACAGGTGCTTTGTATGTTCGGATGACCGATAGTCACCTTCCCTGTCGCGCCCATACTTCTTTGTGTATTTGATGGAAGTTGGAATTTTGTGGTACGTTTAAATCTGATGGTTGGAATTCATAATTTTGAGTGTTCACCTTGGTCGCTGTGCGTGCCGGACTGTCTATTTGGATTCGCTGTTTACTGTGTACTAAAATGTTCTGTTATTTCTTTGGCCGGCTCTGGTTAGTTGTGAAATCTCTTCCTTGATATTGATTTTGTATTCATTCCAATTCATAATTCTGCGTGTGTGCAGTAAACTGAAGGTCGTTTGAGTTTTCCGCATTGGTTCTTTGTTTCCACGTCCTACGTTTGTATTGCCTTCATTTATATCTATATTTATCTCTTCCAACTTGTATCTTTTCGGTCAACCCCTGTGTATTACCATCTGCGCCCGTATGTGTGCGTTGCCTTATCATTTTGAACACAGTGCGATACAGATTACTGCCGACGTGTTACTTGTTTTATGTCTGGTTTTAATTCCGCGCCCACAGGTTTCGGGTATAACTTATATGTTTGGTATATGGGTAATTTTAGTTTGAACGCCATATTTAGGAAATTGATATGTTATGTGTGTACTTAACAATACTATAAATATATCCATTTAAGTTTATTTTTATTATTCATTTATTTTCATTAAAATTTAATAGTAGGGTTAATTGCTGGATTTGTTATGAAGTATAGAGAGAATTCATTATATATATGTTATCTTCTTAATATAAGTATTTATACCTATATATGTATAGATTTCCTTTAAATTGAAAATTGTAGTTGATAGCAAGATAGCTTTAATTTGATAGTTAAAAAAAAAAAAGGGATAGATTACAATAGTGTTACTAATTGAATATTGTTTCTTAAAGTCTATATACAATCATTGGGGTTAATTTAATGTTTATACTAACTTCAATGTTAATACCTTGTATATTTATATATATGTGTGGATTTTAAATATATGAATTGTACTTGTTTAGGTTAGTTTTAATTTGATATTTTGGGAAGATAGTTATAATTGTTTAATTCTATTGAATAGAGCACTTCCTTAAGAAAATAAATGTAACGTTGAGACATAGCGTTAAATTAGATGTTTAAATTAAATGGAATTCTTTGTGTATCAAAACGTGTGTTATTGTATTATTGTTTATGAATTCTTTTGAGTAATATCATTTCAAAAAGTGATGGGAATTTTCTTTTATTGGGGAAACCTTGGAAGTGTATCATTTTGGTTGGGAACCTAAGTGATTCCAGAGGTGGGATAAGGTGGTTGCCTTTGATTTTGCTTTGAATTTAAACTTGAGATGTCTGTGGTTGGTTATACGTTTGGATTGTACCAAATTGTGGAAATGCTTCCTTGTGGTTAGTGAGATGATTATGCCTCGCTTTTGATTGTCTTTTGATGTAGTTCTTTTATGTGGTACAATCTTTGCTATTATTGTGCTATGATTGAGTGATTAGAGGGAGTGGCTCTGAGTGGGTGGTCGGCGCACAAAGGGGCGCCATGATAGCCCTCGTCAGAGTAAATTTAATAAGTGATAATTTAAATAATTAACTAGGTTTGGGTAGTATCACACTAAAAAGATAATTATTGCCTCATCCGCCTTTGAGTGCTACCACAGACTAAAGGGGATTGAGAAGGCCGTGGTGGGCATGTTCGTTGCCTTGTCTTCGCGAAGGGTAACGGATCCGCATGAGCAACCCCATGGAGCGGCTCCTTGCGATAGGTAGTCTGGATAACCATAGATGGAGGCGGCTCCTAGCGCTTGGATTGTCTAGATAATTCGTCAGTAGACGGAGGCGGCACCTTGCGTTAGGTAGTCTGGAGAATCCATGTTAAGCCATGTGATGACACTCTCCTCTAACATTCATGTTTATGTTGTCTTTTGGAAATCCTCTGGAATCGGTCATTTGCTTTGTATTGATGGTTTTTATTGTTGTTCGAGTTTGAATGCTTTTTATGTGTTGTGTGAACTTTACTTAGTTGATTGTGAGATTATGTTTTGTTGGTCTTGGTCGGGAACCTCTTCCTCGGCAACTCCTAGCACGGGGGTGGTCGGGTGGATCGTGTTTCGCACCCCGTTGGGATTTTCTCTTTTTATGCAGGTTCATTTTACGGTGCTAAGTTACAGTGGATTCTTGCTCGTGGGTTCCAGATTTATGTATTTATGTGATTCTTTTTATTGATGTATCATTCCCACCTAGTTGGGAAAGTCTTGTATAATTTTTGCACATGGTGCTATTGTAATGTAAACATTTGATGATGTAATGTACCGTAATGGTAACCTCGGTCTTGAGGAGAATTTATAATGATGTTATAACTTGGTTATTATTTTTATCATGTTTCCTATTTTGTTGTTACTGATGAAATTATTTGGGTAATTATTTATATTAAGTAACGACCTCGTGTTCCTCAAAGGATTAAGTTATGCAATTTGATTTATGATTATGTTATGTTAATTACTACTCTCAAAAAAAAAAAAAAAATTGGTTGCATTTTACTTATTCCTTTGGGGTTGCGTGGCGGGGCGTTACAGGCTTTATAACTATTAACTATCGCGCCTTTTTTGGACGAAGTTCGAGACAATCTTTGATAGCCATAGTATCATAAACACCCGATACTATGGTGGCGGGCCATTTAGGCACAATAAATCGATTAAAGTCTCGAATTCGAGGTTCATAATCATTAACAATGGGTTTTTGCTTGAATTCCATAAATTTGGAATAAAGAACAAAAAAATCTTCATACTCTTGATTTATATAAGATCTTCTTTTTCAGAAGGAAGATCCTGGTCTGAAATCTCTTTAGGAATTCGCTTAGATACTCGAGAATTCGGTAGTTCGTCTGAATTCACTAAAAAGAATCGTTCATAAAGCAAAGCCTGTTCTGTAGGAAGAACACTAAGAAGCAATTCCCATTTCGGGCCCGTGCTTTCTAAGAAAAGATGCAATAAAAAATAATTAAACATTCTTTTATCACAAGAAGGGATTTCCCTTTCTATCCTTGTGTTTAGAGACGCTGGGGCTAATGTTTTCAAAACATATTCCAATGAATCTTTCGGATAGATAGATTCAAATCTTATTAATAGATCTTTTAGTGTAGCTTCATCCAAAAATCTTCTTGTTTCCTTTTCTTCTAATAAGAATAAACGAATTCTATCGAGCCACCATTTGAAAATAATTTTTATTTTCTCATTTCGATGAACGAGTTTACTCTTATTTTCTGGTCGAATGAATGAAATTCGATTTAGTTGGTTGGTAGAATCATGGTTGTTCGATTGCGATTTTTTATTCTTTTGCAATCACTCGGTAGAGTCATCTAGTGATAGCATCCATGGTGATTGAAATTGATTCATCGACCCATGGAATGGCCCGCTCAGTAAAGGATCATGTACTTCTGAAAGGGGCTTTCCACTTCCTGTTCTCGCGAATCTTATTCTTTTTTCTATTACATCTACAAGAGGAGATCCATTGCTTAGAGCTCTCACTCGGTCTTCAAGCTCTTTAGCTAAATAAGAACTTTTCTTTAGCTTTGTAACTAGCCATTCATCAAGGGCATCTTGATTTGGATGACGACTTTGATCGCCCAAGTTTACCATTTTGGCAAAGAAAGACATACTAGGTGGAGTTGTGAAAGAAATTCTTTGATGCCCATCACTGAGACAAACATCGAAGAAATATTCAGCGACTTGATTCTTCACAGGGCTGCGAAGAATGAAATTTCCCACGCCAACATATCGTTGGGGGAGGTTGAATCAATTAGAATCAAAAAATATTAATGGCCATGGTTTTATTATGATGTTGGATAAAACTGATTCTGTTTCAGTATTTTCAGTATCTTTATCCAGGTCCAGGTCTTTTAAGGACAAAACTCTGATGAATTTCTTAGAAAGAGAAGCAATAGAAAGAGAAGCAATAGTACTATTTGCTTTTAGGAAAAATATGTGCAGTAATATTTGATAAGTTTTTAGTGGAAAATGTAGCAAATCAATGATATAAATTATAAAAATGATCGAGAAAAGAGTGAATGGGAGCATTTGTCAACAATGCTAATAGAATATGTACAACTAATATGTACAAGAAAACTCATTTGAGTAAGTGGACAAAAATAATTGATAAATTACCATTATTAAGCCTAAATTGATAAGAAAATTGTTGCGTTATCTCCAACAAAATGAAATTTGAATTTGAATTTCCATTATTTTATTTACTTGTTTAAATATTTAGATTGTAGCAAGATCCATATTTGTGTATGACTTGTGCTACAAGTTATTTTGATCTATATTTGATTAATTTGAGACTAATTATAGTGTAAAATGATGTCAAATTTTTATATTTTGATCTATATTTGATTAATTTGAGACTAATTATAGTGTAAAATGATGTCAAATTTTTATATTTAATTTAATTTTGTTGGTTTGTTTTGAAATTCTACATACACTACAAAGGTTTAATATTACTAGTTAAATTTGATAAATAGTGTAATGTCCATTTGCATGTGTATTGTTAGGAAAATAAGTCGTATCTTGTTGATTCATGATAATACATAAATTTTCAATGTAAAACAATATAAATTGAAAACATAACATGCATTTTCTGAAAATAGAATAAAAATAATATCAGTTCTATTGATAGTAGATATAAAATCACATTTTGGGCTAATTGCACACAAAAATGAAAAGGTAAAGGTCATTCCTTGAAGTCAAAATAGGAGGTATAAAGGAAATTCCTTTGCAAAATTGAACAAGAATGAGGAAATCAAATACTCATGAAGTTGACTTGTATAGTTACTAAAAGTTTTGAAACAAAAGTAACATCACTAATTCGATGATTGCAAGATGTGCACAAATTGTACTAGTTAGAAAAAATTTATTTTTCTTTCACTTATACTACAAGGTAAGGAAACAATTGAGGAGTAGTTGTTGCAATGGAGAAGAAAAAGGTCCCATTGCAATAATTATGCAAGTTATCTCCCTTTTTAACTAGGTTTAGCACAATAGCTTAATATTAACCCATCACAAAACATGTGGATGTAACTTAAATGTGTCTTGGAGTATTTTTAATATGCTAGGAGTAGAAACATTGGCATGTAAATTAGTCATTTTTAATATGTTAGTGAAATTATAATAAAAATTTAATCACTTTTAACTATTGTAATGGGCTAAGTGATGGGTAAAAGTTTCCAGAAACAATTATTGTTTTGATATTTGATTTGAGAAACTATATAATATAAAGCTTTCAATTTTCATTAACCAATTTTGGACAATATTTTTGTAGAGGTTTCTCATGCACATTGGTTGAAAATAAATAATGAAAATCATAAGGGGAAGCATAGGGGGCCTCATTAGCTTTAAAAAAAAGCTCATTTTTTAATATTTTGTTTGATTTTTAGATGTGTATATCTAGATGCATGTTGATGTGACATTTAAGAATGTTATTGTGCATGAGCTCTCAATTTAATGGGAAAGGAGATGTAACCAAATTGGAGCTTGATGACATCTCTATATATTTTGTAGAAATTACTCTTGAACTAGAGGAGAAATCAGAAAGTCTAGTATGGCGAGAGGAATAAATGTGATGGGAGAGATAAGAGAGGAGATCATAAATTTGAAAATTGATATCCTTTTTTAATTGAATACCACTTTCGATGGGATACATGCCAAAAATAGAAACTCAGAAATACTTTCCATTTATTTCTCTAGATGTATGAATAAAAATTTTCTATGAGAGAGTCCTATAAACAAGATAGATGTTTTTCAACTATGTGATAAAAACCATAAAAAATAACCTTTCTAACTTGCCCTAGGCAATTGAAAATTCTAAGAAAAAGTCTACTTCAATAGAGGAAGAAGTCAATTACATGGGACAACAACTTGGAAATAATTCTTCCTTTGGTTAAACCTCAAATTTCTCATGGCATCCTCAACTTCCTTGGAACAATAATTAGTGGAATGTACCTTGGCCTTAGTATCAAGGCTTTTAGAAGTATGAGCCACATTCTTGGCTTGAACCCCTAGAATGGATAAATCAACAACGATTGACTCCATGATACGTTAATCCACCGTAATAATCATGGTTTCTTGCAAACTCTATGCCATAATGGAACCCCTTGCATAACTAATTTTACTAGGGGCCTCACTGTACGTTGAATCAACAATAACCTCTTCTTCTATCTCTATAGAGTCAACATTAGACTGCCAAAGTTACAAAGTCCCCATTACCAATCCAACTGATTGTTGACCAAAAAAAGGATAAAAAATAATGATTTATTCAATTGAATAGGATAATATGGCTAGAATTAGTGCTTGATGCATTGCAAAGCTATAAAACTTAGGTAAGGAAAAACCTGATAGCAACCAACCATAGTTGAGATAAATGATGAACAAAATGAAATACTCACAATATAAAACTAATCATGTAGAAAATTTAATGATAAACAACCAACTACAAATCCTCATAAAATACCTATAGATGAGACTAGATATGCAAATACTCTAAAATTGTCTCTTGAAACTACTCAAAGGATCCTCTTAGAAAAAATATAAAGTTATCTTTCAGAGTTGTCCACCTAATAATTTTCTTTAGAGTTCCTTTGGAGAGACCTTTTAATGATCCTCTAGAACACCCCACTGGAAATGTTGTAAATCCCTGTTTTGGGTCCCTTCCAAAGGATACTTTGAAATAAAAAAATGAATATTCATTTAAACGAGATAATTTTTTGGAGAGGCTTATGAAGGTAAATATAGAATTTCCTCCACAAACAATCACTCTAAATGAGACACATTCTACAATAAATCAAGTGGTTAAACATTGAATTTTTGTTTCTTTAGGAAATCAAAGAAATTCTTGAGCTCAACCAACTTGTTAAATAACTATGCATAAAAATACCAGGGAGAAATAAAAATAAATTAACAATATCCAAATTGATGGATATCTAACTGACCTCCTTTCAAGAAAATTTATTCCACCTAAGTACGATGGTATTGGTAGTCCTATAATTACAATATCTATTGGTGGAACTAAAATTTCAAATGCACATGTAGACTTGGGAGCTATCATAAATATTATAACAATTAATGTGATAGAAATACTGTCATTAAAAAATCTCCAGTATACAAGCACTATTCTATAGATGGTAGATCAATCTATCACCATCCCAAAAGAAGTGTTGGAAAATGTCCCAGTCATGGTGGAAACCCAAGAAAACCTTATGGATTTATAGGTTATCCAATTACAAAATACAAAAGATAATTATCCATTGATATTGGGAAGACCTTGGTTAGCATAGTTGCTACCCTAATAGATTAAAAATAAGGAGGAATGGCCATTTCTAATGGTTTGAATAGAAAAAAATATCATTGTATCCTCCTACTGAACCATTTATAAATAATTTTGAGCAAGTCTGGTTAGATGAGCCATCTAGTACTAGCAAACAAGAAAACTTGGCCCAATTAACAATTTTTATAATAAAAATGCTATGATGAAATAGAGGATGGTTTAGAATTCAATAATTCATTAGATGATGATGAAGAAGAAGACATGGACATAAAATACACTATACTAAGTTGCATCCAAACAAGTATAGTGAAATTCACCCAAAATATAAAGGAGGATTTCCTTCCAACATTTCATTATCCTCTAGCTGATATAATTCCAAGAAGTGAGTTCTTTTTCAAAGACATTATAACCTCCATATAATGAGATTGCACCATTTACCCCATAATAATTTAATGAGTAAAATCTACATGGTCTCCTCTAGTCATCCAAAGACTAAAAAGTCATGGTATTACCAAGAAAAACTTTAAACATTAATAATTAGCTTGTAGAACAACATAAATATTTAGTTATTTAATGTTCTAGTAAAATGGTCTAAGGAATTCAATTAGGATTATAAATACATGAGAGGAACACATTCAAATATCTATACACATCATATTTATGCTGAGTAGGTTAGATCGATTTGGTAGCCCCATCGTAGAATTAATCTTACACTTAGGGAAATAGTCAAAACAAAGATTGAAAAACTCCTACAAGTAGGATTCATTCACCCAATCTTTGATAGTCAATGGGTTTCACCTCTGGTTCTCATTCTAAATAAAATAGAAAAGTGAAGAGTTTATGTGGATTATAGAGAACTCAATAAAGAAACATACAAAGGCTATTTTCCTCTACCTTTTATTGATCAAGTGCTAGATAACCTAGGTAGAAAGACCTACTTCTCATTCTTGGATGGGTTTAGAGGGTATAATCAAATATAGGTTACCTCAAAATATGAGGATAATACCATTTTCAAATATCCATGTGGAACCTTCACATATAGAGTTCCTCCATTTGGATTATGCAACACTCTTGCTACATTCATAGAGTAGTATTGGCTATTTTTTTAAGCTGGTGAATAACTATGTAGAATTTTACATGGAAAACTTCTCAGTTCATGGAAACATCTTTGAAAAATGTGTTGTAGAATTTTGATAAAGTCCTTCAATGATGTGAAGAGCATTGGCTATCCCTCAGCCATGAACAATTTCTTATCATGGTCAAATAGGGGATTGTGTTGAGACATCACATATATATATAGGGTATTAAGTTCAATCCTAAAAGTGTTGAAGTAATACAAATGTTGGAACCCTGAAAGACTCAAATAGATGTGCACAACTTCCTTGGGCATGCTAGTTACTACAGTAAGTTCATATAAAGTTTTAGAAAAAATGCAACACCTATATTTATTTACTTAAAAATGATGTTGAGTTTTCTTGGACTGAAGAATGCTAGATCTCATTTGAAACCATCAAGGAAAAGTTGACAAATACCCTAATGTTGGATGGAACTAATTGGGAATTACCATTTTATATTTACAAAAATACTTCAAATGACACCATTAGTGCGACCCTTGAACAAGAAGATGAAGAGGAAGGGAAATATGCCTTTATTTCATTACCAAAAAATTGACTCCTACTAAAAGAAACTACATTGCTATAGAGAGAGAATTATTAGCTTTTGTGCACACCCTCAATAAAATCTACCATTATATCACATGTTATAAGGTAATAGTATATACAAATCATTCAACTATCAAATACCTAATGAATAAACCTGTTGTGAGTGGGTAGATAATTAGATGGTTGTTACTTAGATCTAGGAATTCAACATAACTTTCATGGATAAACTTGGAAAATTTAATGTGGTAACTACTTTTTTTTTATCTAGGATTCAACATGTGAAGGAAGAAGATGAACTAGTCAAAGATGAGTTTCCATATGAGCAATTGTTTTATATATCTATGCATATCCCATAGTTTTATAATGTAGCAAATTATTGGCCACAAGAGCATCTTCCCTATATTTTTTTGCAAAACAAAGAAGGATATTGGTTAGGGAGAGCATAAATTTTAATGGATAAATAATTTTCTATTTAAGTGTGGACCTAATCTAGTTTTACATAGGTGTGTATGAGCTAATGAAACTTACAAAATTATGAGAGCTTGTCACGATAATCCCTCTATAGGAAATTATTATGAAAAAATACCTCCCACAAGATCCTAGGTGCTATAAATTATTAGTACTCAATTCATAAATATGTTAAGAGATGTGTTTGATAGTGTGATGGGTGCCAACATATGGGGAGACCAACAATATCTAGTTAAATGTTCCTCTAGCTTTAGATGGTCCTATAACTATTTGAAAAGTGAGGATTGGAATTAATATGGCCTATTTATCCACCATATTAGGATAAGGAGTACATAATTGTGTTTACCAACTATCTTAGGAAGTGGGAAATTTTTTAGGAATTTGGAGTAGCGAAAGAAGAATAGGTAGTAGATTTCTTCTATAACAAAATATTTCTCACATTTGGAGCACCTAGATCTATTGTGATAGATCAAGGATCCCAATTCATGTCAAATATTATTTTCAATTTCATTGAACATTTTCTAGTAAGATATAAAAAATCAGCACCATAACATCCTCAAGAAAATGGTTAGGTGGAAATGACTATTTGGCTGTTGGAAAATATTCTCACAAAAATAGTTTCAACCAAATGAAATATTGGGCCATGAAATTGCATGAATTTGTTTGGGTATATAACACCACTTGAAAATAATCTACAAGATTTTCAACATGCAAATTGGTTTTTGGGAATAAATCTATCTTGCTTGTTGAGTTTGAACTCTAGACATTGAGGACAACTATGGATGTGGGTTCCTTTTTGGCCCTGCAGGCTTTTGATGTAAAGGGTACATCACCCTATAAATGCTGCTTATATTATCAAAAACTATGGATGTGGGTTTAAATATAAATAGAGCTCAAGTTGAAGGAATAATAAAATTGAAAGAATTAGATGAATTATGATCAAACTCCATACAATAGATCGAATTGATGCAGTGGCAAAGGAAATTATTTTGGATCAATGTTAACTCCAAAGTTATTGAGAACTGAAATCTCTAATTCATTCCAATTTCCAATGGAACCATTTGGAAAGTTAACATATTAGTTATATGTTATCTAATCCAATGTATAAGTAAATACTCAATATAACATATCTTCATGATAAATTGATGCTCCAATCATTGTATCATTAGAAGCTTGAATATCTAATTCCACCATGAATTTAATTGTCACATAATTTCATATGATTATTTAGAAAAAAAAATGACAACTTTTGGAATAGCCAAAAAAAATTTTCCTACACCAAGTCAAGTAGCCATTGGTAGGTTTTGAGGGATAAAAAAGGAGTAGCATTAGAAAACCTAAATACTAATTATTAATATTTGAATGAGTATGCTCTAACCTTAATTTACCTTTGTTAGTTTTTATTTTTGTGTTGGGTGAGGTATTGTAGCTCAAAGTCTTCCTCAATGGACTTTAATTTTGTGGTAGTTTTCCTCCTTCCCAACTTAATATTCTAACTTGTACAATACAAATAATATATTTTGAATTCTAAATACTTAGATGTTTAGGCACTCTTTCTAGCACCATTCTATTGATGCATTCTTTAACACACCAAATTATGTAGGGAATAAAAATACTCTACTTCTCCTAAAAGGAAATTAAAAATTTTCAAGGTCTATATCACCTAGTCATGTCCATATAAGATAACTTAGTGATTGATAAAAACCTATTTCAATTCAATAGAAATACAAGCGGTCCAAAATGAGTTATAGAAATATTATTTACTGTATAAGAAAATTAGTATTTTTATATTTAACATTCATAAATAATTAAGTCAAATATACTTGATTGCACTAACTTATCATATGAATGTGTAAGATTAGCAATGCAATTTTCTTGTGATCATGAAAATATAACTTTACAAAATAATATCATGGCTTTAGTAATAACTTTAATACTAATAAAATAGTTATGTAAAAAAATATGAAAGATTTAAGGGTGGAGATAAAATAACGAGTCTATTTTTTAGTGACAACAAACTTGATTTTTTGAGAAGATAAATTTCCTTGAATAACTAATCTTGTTTAGCTAGTATATACACAATCAACAACCCAAGATGATGCAAATGTCCAAGGATGGTTGGGATCTAAAGAAACATGTAAAATATCACCTTATACATGTGTGGATTAGGAACATGAATCCTCATATCCTTGAATTCAAATATATTTTATTAAGTACAAATTGAAATTCATCACAATTAATTGAATTAAAAAAATACATTTGAAACTACATTTCTCATGTTTGGAAAACCAAGTAAATAAAAGTAAATTTTCTAAAAAGAGAAGTATGATATTGTAGAAAAATAGTTCTAATAAGAGGATTTTTAACCCTTCAAAAAGTTCCATTGTTACTCTTTTATAATAAAGATGCTAGAAGAGTCATTTGAGTAGCTCAAATACTTGTTGCAAAAATTAAATGAATATTTTTATGCATGTGATTCTAATTTTATCTTGATTACATGATATAAAGGTGTGAGAAAATGATAAATTTAATTCTAGTAGCATGGCATTTAAGATTGATTCATGGGTATCTCTTTGTATTGATTTTCTTTTCAATTCAATATTTCATACAGTGCATGTATAAAATAAGTACCTAGAGATATTTACTATATTTTATTTCTTCTCCAACTCTTGCATCTAATCATTGTATAATCAAGTGACATATTTTCTCAAATAAAATTTTCACCAATCAAGCTTCCTTCATATAATTCCCAAATGAAAATCATGAATTTTTT
>VDFB02191738.1:0-11637 GCA_007258455.2 Sequoia sempervirens
CACTGGTTCCGTATATCAAATTTAACTGCTCCCACCTCTGCGACAAACACACAAACACACACATATTATCGTCAGGCCTGGAGACATATATACTATTCAACTTACCTTCTACCAACTGCACCACATATTATGTTAGCAATACAGCTTACCTTGCATATATAAAGAGATGGCCAGTCCAGCCACAAGAACAAGCACAAGATCTGAGAACGCTATTATTCCTGCCTCACATTGGGAGTGGAGATGGATACATTGGTTATGCAAGGTTTAACACCCCGTCGTGCAAACCCCAAAGGACAACTAAAGCAACAAATACCACACAATTTTTTTTAAAGTAAAACTAACATGCATGAGATGCACAAAAGTTATGACATGAAAAATTCATTTAAACAAACCCAATATCATTTACGTCCCTTGGGGTACACGAGGATACATTACGAAACTTAATGCCATACATCAATGATAAAGAATGAAAGCCAAATCTAATCCATGACAAAGCATACATATAAAACCATCAATAAGAACCATTCACTTAAATAAATACAACACTTGAATAACATCTGATATGGATCCATATCCACACAAAGTTATCGATGATAAAATATTACATCACATCCTTTTCATTACTTTACACTGTTCAAGTCTTACAATGATACAAACATGTTTCCCAATATGGGCAGGAACCACATGACAAAGTAGAATGGTACAGCTCTGGAGTTGCCACAACAGCACCAATCCGCACCTCTCGATCCTTGACTGGGGACCCAATGGGGTGCTTAGCACGTTCCACCCGATCACGTGGGTCCGAAGGCCCACCCCCCATGCTAAGGAGCTGACAAGAAGAGACCTCAACCAAGAACATCCAAACAGGGAACCACAAGACTTAACGTCATAAAAAGGTATCATAAAACAAGGATTACCATGACACAATCAACAACATTCATGAGTCAATAAAATCAAATAAAGCTATGAAACTCCTCACATTTAACCCAAGCAATAACAATTAAGCAAGTCACCAAAGAACACTCATAAATCATTTTCACAAGAATCTGAAACAACATAAAGATTACAATATCCAGAGTCGACAAGAAACAAGAACAAGGGTGTCTAGTGGAGAGTGTCATCGCATAGCCCTCACGGGACTCTATTGGCCCTTCCTCCAACTGAGGCGCCGACACCCATCTATGGATCTCCTGGTCCTTCCTCCTAACTGAGGCGCCGGCACCATAGGGTAGCTAATGCGGAGCCGATAATCTCTCATGAAGATGAGACTACAACTTTGCCGACCACGGCCTTCTCAGTCTATCACTAGTCTATGGTAGCCCTAATGCATAGACGAGGAATCCAGTATTAATTATCTTGTGTGTATTACTACCCTTCCCCCTAAATTCTATTGTTTAGGTTATCACTTGTCTAATTACTCTTTCGTGGGTTATCCCGAGCCCTTCCTCATTCCGAGGCGCCAACGCCCACGAAGAGCCACTCTCCCTAAGACCCCTAACATAAACCAAACTAGGCAAGGGTTGTACCATAACAGATAAAACAAATAGTCTCAAGACAAAATCACGCGAGGCATTAACCATCTCGCCATAAACTCATAATCAAAGTCTCAATAATTCATGTACAACCCTTTTTAAAATCATGATATCAAAACACTTGCCACATCAAGGGCACATAAAAAGAGAACATCAACTGACAATAATCTCAAGCCTCTGGAAATCAAAAGAACGACATTCCACAAATGAGGGTAAAATGAAGCAACAAGAGTTTGTCAATGATACGGGGCTTCAAGCCAACTTCAACACCAACCCAATGAATAAAGGTTCGTCAAATCAAAATAAACTAAGAAGGTCATACTCATCAAACATCCAAGACTTCAAGATATTCAAAAAGGATCCCAACCAAAATCAACTCAAGGAAAAGACACGACAAGATAAACCATCAAATCATATAATAACCAACACGAACAAGCAACTACAACATCCATGAAATTCACTTTTCCAAGAACGCTTACAATATCAAATAAGAAACTCACAACATAAAATCTTTGAACAATCTATTGACCCAAACACAAAATACTTTACCTTTCGACCATAATTAAAGACTACATACTATACTAACCAAACATAACTTCCACACATAATCCAATGTACACAATCTGACCCATCATTCCCATGGAAAACACACACATTAACATAACAACTATTAGATGATTATAAAGGCATGGATATTTACAAGAGAATCTATTTATTTAGATCTAAGCAAGACTCTATTTAACCTCAAGGAGACAATATCGTAAGCACTATTTATTCAACGATGTATGTTAGTTAATTTGATGATGATACATGACAATAATACTTAACTCATAAATGTCTCATGAATAATACCTAAAGCTGCTCTAAACCTACTTGTAAACACATTTCAACATCTTTCACTTTAAATTCACCCCATGTTTTATGATAACTTCCTAATCCCGTTTTCATAGGATCTAACCAAAACTCTTCTATTAATTAATATTATAATATTTTCTAAAACCCTCTTTCCTTAATCTTTAACCATAGTACTATATTACCACCTTCATTTAGATCACATTATTAATCATCACGCCTAACTTATTCTTTAGCTATAATTTTAATACAATAAGTCATTCCTCTGATTTTTTTAATATCATTTTATCAACTCTTCCGATGATTAAAAGAATATCTCTATTGTTCTATTTATTTATCTAAACTATTGTTAATATAAATAAACCATTAACCCATAAATTTTTTTATCAAAATTCAACATTATACGAACTAATGTAATCTTTTAAAATACTCTTTTATATAGCATCTAATCCTAATTCCTGCATTATTGTTTACCTTAAATTTCATTATGACATTACCCCTTCATATAGGAATTTCCTAACCTATTTCATTTAAAGGGCAAATCCTTATGATGGGTTAGTAACCATTCTAAAAGTCTACAGCCTTCTATGTTTCGAGTGCTGCATCTGCGGGAGCTTCTAACGAATCAGGGAGGTTATTTAAAATTTACTACGCCCTTGCAAGACCAAAGGTTGCAGTTGTGATAGGTTGCCAATGGTTTCAGGGAGGCGATTTAATTCTGTACAATGCCTCAACTCTAAATGCCGTAACTGTGACAGGTTGCCAAGTATATTAGAAGGTGAGTATTGGAATTTGGAAACATCGCCATCTACTTGCATTATTATCAAATCCCAAAAGTTATCCACCAGACTGAATGGAAGGAGACAGGTGAGGTGCAGATACGTGACTTAAGAGTGTACAAATTTCTCTTTTCTGAACAAGACGCATTTCTGTTTGGTGGCGAGTTTCAGAGGCACCTCAAGTTTGAAGTTTGGAAATTAATCATCATCACGATCAAAGGAGGCTCTTTATTATGTTAGTAAATGACAGTATTTTTATTTTCAAGCGTTGCAACTGCGATAGATTGTCAAAAGAATCAAGCAGGTTGTTTGAATCTTTAAACTTCCTATTATGTTCAAGTGTGCGGCTGTGACCGGTTGAGAATGAAATCAGAGAGATTATTTAAAAACTTGAACTTCCTATTATGTTCAAACGCATCTGGGACCGGTTGACAATGAAGCCAGAGAGATTATTGGTGATGCTAAATGAAACAATTCTGAAAATTAGGCTCGCACGGTAACAGTCTCAAAAAAAATATGCGCCTACATCAAAAGCATTAAGGATGCATGCAAACGACAAGGCACCCGAACCATTTGACAAAGTTCCTCCCATAAAAGTGGTCTCTTGGAATCGCCATGGAAGCCCTGTTGACTCTTGTATTTCAGAGTTATTCACGGGAGCAGGAACAAGACATTAGCTAATATGTAACCCTACAAAGATGTCTAAATGCATACGCAAACTGAGGGACCCTATGCTTGGTTGATTTTGGCCACTTATGAAAGGTTATCTAAATCGTTCTCAAGGAGAAAGGGAGATTGTTCAGGGAGATATGACCATTCCTGACATTTAAACAGATACCTTAACCTTGCAGAAGATAAAAGTGACGCAACAGGAACAATATGAAGAATACAGTTGTATTGCAAGCTGCGCACCAAGCCATGCATGCAGAGCACGCGAGATTAGTGCGTGAGAGTGGCGTATACATCATGCGTTGGGGTTTGCAAGGAACACAAGAGACTGAGTTGCAAGGATCAAGACCTCATATCGTCTTAAACAATTAATACCCCAAATCATACATAAATATTTATCACAACTCTAGCAACATACAAATTTCAGAAAGCTTTCATCAGGAGTCAACAAGGGTAGAAAAAGTACATCCAGGGATGAACACAACACAACGACAACGACCCAATTAAAGTAGCTGTAAATCAAGGCAAGGAAACCGATTAGAGTCCTTCAACAAATGGAATCATCCATAGCTGAAACATAACAGATACCAAGCTTGAGCGATTGGTTGGATATAGTCTACGCCAGATGGTCATAAAGAAACTGGTTACACCAGACAGAACGAAGAGGAGATGCTCTGTGCGTCAAAAGGTAGGACAGAGGAATTATCCATAGTGGCATCGTTCTTGCAAAGGAACCACAGAGGATGCCAAAAAGGGACTAACACTATCGAATTTCACACAATAAGCAGCCACTGTTTTTCTTTTCTTTTATTTTTATTTTTATCATCAAGCATGAGAAGGATATAGTCAAAGTATAACAGACATACCTCATTCGTGCTTCAGGTATTTCGAGGACGAGCTATAGTTCCCAAGATTTTCCAATTCGTTTCATGCAAGGCAGATCCCCTCTAGGTAGATCCCACGAATTGTAGACATGAAGCTCTTTTCCATTTCACCGATGCCATTGGCTTCAATACCGAATATAACCTATGGCTATAAATTCTCCAACACATAAGGGCCAAGAAAACGTCGACCATTATCAAGTGCTAGTTTTGATATCCATCCAGTGAGAAGGTCAAAGCACATATCAATGGTAGCATGACAGCCATCGGACTCAAACAACATCGTTATTTCCAGGTAGACACAGTGTCCCCCCCGCGTGTGCCCTCTTTCTTACCACTCTCCAAATCTTTTGCCGGGTTTCCTCCTTTCTTCTCCCCAAAACAAAAAGTCAATCCCCATCAATCCGAAAAACTTCACGAAAACAACCCGTTTCCTTTCGTCCCTTTTTTTTTCTTATTAGTTTTTAGTTATGCATGTTCTATATACCACATATTTCTATCTTTTCTAAGTGCTTTTACAATCCATAAAGAAATCTTATCTCTTTTAATTTACCTTATTCAATTAATTATTTCTCCAATTTGACAAGTTTCCCATTAAAATTATGTTTGAAGCCTTGCATGGCTTTTTTTTATCTTTTTCTTTTCTTTATTATTTTCTTTCCAGCTTTTCTTGTTTTAAAACACTTCAGTTTTAAAATCTTATCCTTTTTATCTATTATCGCTTTGATTTACTGTAGTTTCAAAACTTGTCTTCTCAAAATGATAAATTACCAAATAAAATATAATTTGAACACAACTTGTATCTAAATAATTTAATCTAACTATTTATTAGTGACTTTATTTTTCATTATTATTATATTATTGTTTTAATTTTAATTTTATTTAAATTACCTCCTTTAATTAATTAATCGCACCAGGCCCTATAATGTATTCAAAAACACAATACTCAATAATACACCAATGGGAACTTACTCAAAAACACTTTTAACAAACTAAAACAACATAAATACTCAACAAACAACTTCCTTGTGTTTCAAGGATGATCGAAACGGAGGTAATACTACACAGGGGATTTATATAGAAGGTCGCCACTACGGTTCTGAGAAGGAAGTAGAAGCATCATAAAGCATGTATGTACGACATCCTAGTTATCACTATCAAACTTGCATTCATTTCATCTTAGTTGTCTCTACATGACTTGACTTCAGGTAACTGCTGGCCCGTTTTCGACTTGAACGACTTCAGCGACTTCAAATGCCACATTACCTTTGTAAGTCTATAATATTAAATTAAGATCTAAGTGAAAATCTATTTAATTCTATCCCAAACAGTGAGAACTATTCTCTTTAGAAAAGATTGTAAAAGATATTAAGAAATATTAGTTTCAAAGTGGTTTATTTTTAATTAGATTACAATTTAAGTTTCAAAGTGGTTTATTTTTAATTAGATTACAATTTAAGTGGAATAGACACTTTATCAATGATATCTTAATGTGTATTTTTAATTGTGTTTGTGATTTAAGTGGAATGAGTATTTTTAGTAATAATATCTCAATGTGTATTTATAATTGTATTTTTCATTTAAGTGGAATAAGCATTTTGAGATTCATATCTCAATGTGTGTATTTTTAATTGAATTTAAACACAAGTACAATAGACATCTCAAATATTTGTAAAAGATACCAAGAAATATTATTTCAAAGTGTTTATTCTTTATTGGATGTGTGGTTTAAGTGGAATAAGTACCTTGAGTGTAAAAGATACCAAAAAAATACTATTTTCAAGGTGTTTATTTTTAATTGGTTTTATTATTTAAGTGGAATAGGCACCTTCAAAATGGTATCTCAATGTCTTTATTTTTTATAATTGAGTATGTGATGTAAGTGGAATAAGTACCCCAAAAATGAAATGTCTCAAGACTTTTCTAAACATAGCTATGCTAGTAGCATCTAGAGTTGTAACACCCCTTAATTTATCTAGCATTTCCCCAGATAACTTATGCTCTGCTTTTGTAAGTCTACATCACAAGAATTAGATTAAAGTGATGTTTATATATAAATTAATATAAAGACTTCTCATATATATATAAATTTAACTATATATAACATTATATTTATATGTTATGTATATAATACTTTATTCATTTCATTGAAACTTATATACATTCACTTCATGCCTCAAAACTATGATTTTGTTCTTGAGGGTGTAACACCCCTCGTTTTGGATATTTGGATCGGCAGTGTTTTCTTGGTAATGTTTGATTATGCTTATGATGTGACTGTGAACTTAGTGATTGTTTGATCATGAACTGTTTAGTGATGCGCATGTTATATTATGATGTGACGATTGTGTCTGAACATGCTTTGACTTTGGAACTTAATTACTTGCGATCGTGATTGTTAAATGATGTGAAGTTATATGTTGATGTGATGTGATCTTATTCTGATGTTATCTTTATGACATGATTTGGAGTAACTTAGAAGATATCTAATTAAATGATGTATCCTATTGATCATATCTTTGATGTTAGATGCGTCAGTTAGTGATATTGTATTGGTGAAAGGGATGGATTGTATCACTCGCTTGTGAGTGCCCTACAATTCTAAGATTCCCTCTTCACGGTGTGTTTAATCATATTATATATATATGTACGTTCGACATGCTCTTTGTTGTAGGTTGGCAGGTACATGACATCGACTCCACCTAGTTTCACAGGTTTGAGCGTGTCCATTTACCAACGGTAATTGATTGGGAGATAGTAGCTAGGTTTTCTGAGCCAAGTCGTCACCCTAGTCATAACATGTTGTCAGGTTGTTGTCGGGGTTAGTCGTTTTAACTTGGTCAGTTTCCCCTTGAGTGTTTATTTAATTTCAAATTTTAAAGTTTATTAAATGCTAGGTGTAGTTTAATTAATGATTAAATGTGTTTGGCTACAATGTTGAAATGTGATTTATTTTATTGATTTATTTGATGAAATTAATAAAATAATTATTGGGTTATTGATTGATTTGATTAATTAATAAACTAGATTTAGTTTATTAATTAATTAGATTAATAGTGATATCTTAAACGAAATAGTGATTTTGGCGTTATTGTATATCTAAATTCAAATGAAATTGAAAATGGAAGTTATATTGGATATTTAGGATTTAATTAAAATCTTGTCTGAATAGTTACGATTAAATTAAAATAAATAATTAAATGTTAATATGTTTTAATCCCCCTTTTGGATATTGGAAGCTATGTTTTATGAGAAATTTGGAAAATGCATAAAGTTGAATTAAAAATTTGAAATTGGGTTTTGAATTAAAAAAATAAGAAAAATTCCCATGTTTTTAAATTATATTTGGTGAGTGGGATTTTTAGGTTTTTTGACCAAAATTGGGGAAAAACCTTATTTGTGAAAATGGAGTCTCATTTTAGTTTTTGGGGGAATCTTGGATTTTTAGGGAGAGATCTTCTTGGTGGTGGTTTGCTTTTGGATTTGGGAAGGAGATTGCAAGGTGCTTGAGTTGGATTTGAAGAGGTTCTTGAAAGCTCCATTTGAATCTGCAAGTCTTGGAGAAAAATCAGGTTTCTCATGCTCTTGCCTTGGTTCATTTTGAAAATAGGTTAAAACTTTGTGATGAATGTTTAAAAATCCTTGAAATCTTGCTTGGATTCGAATTAAACCCATGAAAAATTCGTTTAAAACCATCAACACAAAACTTAGAGGGATTCAAATGGAAAGATTTAACTTATTTGACAAAATGGAGAAAACCCAGAAAAATTTGTCATATTTTGTGCTTGAAAAATTCTTCTTCTTAATTTTCTCCTCAATAAAATTTTCTCAATCTGACTGTATCTAGGTAGTTTGAAATGGTTTGTTTCATTTATATTTTTGCATATAAATCTATGCAATTGGGAGTTTGTTTTCAAAAATTACTGTGTGAAATTTTGTTCTAGTTTTTTTTACCAGACTCAGGGTTTTTATTTTCGTTTGTTTTCGTTTCTAGGTGAAATTATTTAAATAATTTTATTTTATTTTTTGTTTATGGTGGGGGCTGCCCACAGCCACCCCCCATCCATGGGGGCGCTGGTTGTGCAGCACTCCCCACAGATGGTGAGGGGGTTGTAAAGCAGCCACACAGGGGCGCGTCCCCTATTGGGGCTGCGAGCAGCCAAGGCCATTGGCCTTTATTTGTTTAAAAACAAACTTTTTTTTATTAAAATTATTAGTTTTTATTAAATTTTATTTTATATTATATATTTACTATAATATATATATAATATATATATTAATTTTAAATTATATATATTATATATTTATTATAATATATATATTATACTAATTAAAATTTTGATTTTATATATGGATATAAATATATATTTAATATAGATGTTTAAAAATATAATATATATAATGTGTATATATACTATATCTAACGTTTTCTTGTCTTCGCATCAAGTGGTAAAAATGGAATTTTATATGGGAAGTTTAAATTTATTTTTTTTAAATAATTTATTTATATGCAAATAAAATAATATTTTATTGGAGATAGTTAAATAATGTCAAATAGTAGATTGAAATTTCCAAAAATGATTATGTGATTATCATATTTGAAGGAAATTGATATTTAAATAAATAGTCATAAATTTTTAAAAGGATTGATTTTAAGGGATCAGTTAAATGTATACTAAAGACATAATTTGTATATGAAAAATAATAAGGAATAAAATATGATTAATTGAAATATATGAAATTATTAGAGATATTTTAATTAACGGGGTTTTATATTATTAGATATAATTTATTTAAGAAGCTGATTTTGATCATCAAAGTTGAAATAAATGGAACTCCTCTAATTAATCGAATTTATTCAAATTATGTTTTGAATGGGAAATCTTGGAATCCTAAATGATCTTTTATGGGTACACATTTAGATGATATTTGAATATCAAAAATAGAACTTACTCTAAAATGATTATCGCATTGGTATTGAAGAAATGAAAGTTGATGTTGATCATTTGTATTATTTAGAATATTGAATTTGACTAATTTATTTATTTAATCCATGTTGTAATATAGATTAAATGATTTAATTAATATTTAGTTAAATTATTGATTGCGAATTTGAATTCAAGACTAATTTAATTAATCTAGATGTTTATTTATCAAAACGTTCTAAGTATAGAAGACAATTGAGAAGATTAGAGATAATAAATGACTTAGTTCAATCAGGTGGTTCTGATCTTTAATTATGGAACATAATTGAAGAGCTTAGAATTAACGAATGATTTATTTTAAATCAAAGGACTTTATTTGTCAAATGTGGATTTATTGATAATTTGACTTTGATTAATTATAGATTGAGCAAGTAGAGTTTTATTATTGGTTTAAATTCTTTAATGTCGGCAAGAGGATTTATGTATATACTATTTAGTATAATTGATTGGAATATGTTTGTGTTCAAGGAGAGATGAGTTTTAGTTGATTTACTTAATGCGGAGTTGAGATTAAGATTGAGTTATTTGATCTAAATGATTATTTACTAAAAGTTTAATTTATAGAATACAGTGGTTAAACTTAGAAGTAACGAATGATTTCATGAATCATATGAGATTGAGTTGTTTGACTTATTGCTATAAGAGTAATTTATTTAATCCAAATGTTTTATAAATCAAGTGGATTTATTTACAATATATGATTGTGAGATGTAGAGTGATTGATTGGTTTAATTCCAATTCGATGATGTTATTTATTAAAATGTCTTGATTTTGGAATATGGTTGTGAAATTTAGAGTATGTGTTCTGTTCTTTGCATATTTCTATGTCGTGAAAAGAAATGAGTTCGATTGATTGGATAAATGCAAGTCATGCAAACTATGTTTGACTGGATTTAGGAAATACGAACATTAGTGCATTTGGTTGCTTGAAATGTTTTTAGTGTTTATATGTACTTTCTCAATGTTGTGGGATTAGAGTGATTGTATTGAAAGTCTTCTAGATAGAAGTTCATTTATTGGTATCGATTGTGGTACGCAAGTCAACTTTTGTTGTGTCATGGAAAAATGTGCATAGTTACACCATGTTGTTTCACCCTATTTTCACGAACGGGGATGGTGTGTGTCTCCTTTGGATTAGGAGAGGGTTATGTAATTTGTGCCTCCTTTGGATGGAGTGGTATTTTGTATTTTGTTTTCCTCCAGTGTATGGAGTGGATTATGTGACCTTGTTTCCTCCCATGTTTGGAGAGGGCTAGACCTTGTTGCCTCCAATGTTTGGAGAGGGTCTTGACCTTGTGGTCTTCAGTGTTGGGGTGAATATCCTTGTTTTGTTACCTCCTTGAAATGGAGAGGTTGTGTTATCTTGTTTCTTATTGTGGATTTCACCGTGTGGGTTGTCTTAGGAGAGTGGCTTGCAATGGGCGTCGGCGCACAAAGTGGTGCCAGGATAACCCTTTGTAAGTTGGTTAATTCAGTGATAACTAAATTAAACTTTTAGAAGCTTAGGTTGCATCAAACATTAAACAAGATAATTTGTGCCTCGCTCATGGGCCCAAGGGATTGTTTTAGACTTGGGATGAGATGGGAAGGCCTGGAATGGCAAGATCATCTATCTCATCTTCACAAGAGGTATTTGATTCCGCATGAGTGAGCATGGGTGCCGGGATTTCGGTAGAGGCCACCAGGATAACCCAAGGTGGGGGCCGGAGCCTAGGAAGATTCCCAGAGGATATCCCTTGACGAGCTATATGATGACACTCTTCCTAAGTCAATAGTTTGTACTTGATATTTGTGACACTCTTGATCTATTCTATGTCTGGAAGCAATGTAACCTATGACAGTGTTGTGTGAGTCATACCTAGAGTTGTACGTATGACCGTTCAGTCATGTGATGAGGTCTTGTGTTTATTTCGTATCAGTTTTGTGTGGCCCGTGTCTG
>VDFB02191738.1:11737-25183 GCA_007258455.2 Sequoia sempervirens
ACATGGCACACCATCCCTCAATAAATGCAAGGCCATCCTTTTCACCCTTCCCTAAACCATGATCATTTCCTTTCATTTATTATCAAGCTTTGATGGATGCCCATCCTACTTCCAAGGTGCCCATACTGGCACTTTTATTTTCTTTGACGTCTTCTTACTCTTGCTCATATTATTTTACTATTTACAACACAGTTCACCATTTATTGCAGCCATCAACTAGTGAAATAATTAAACTAGATATAATGAAAGTTGATATGCTGTTTACTTTGAAGTGTGAGTAAAATACTCACAAGTCATCTCCATTAAAGTAAATTCTACTAACTTGAATATTAATATCTTAATAACATTAATTTTAATTTTCCTTTTAATATTAATATTAAATTTTACTCATCAATGTTATTAAAATTACGTTTTGTTATAATAATGTTTAATACTAATATTTTATTTTCTTGGAATAATTAATTATATTGTACTCTCTTATGTTTGGTGAGTTTATTAAACTTGTTTTGAAGGTCTGGGATGACACACTATTTGGGTTAAGAATTGGTAATACTTGTTATGATGAGACTCATGCTCCTATTGAGGAAGCGAAGTCTGTCAAGGACAAACCCACTTTAATTAAGGTGTGTATTTTGTATTCATCAGTGGCACGTGCATTTCTTTGATGTAATATGTAATTATGATAGATTGGGAGCTAAATGTTCTGAGGAGGAAACAAATTTTGAATCTTTTACGTAATGGACTATCCTCTGCTATTTTTCCAGGTCACTACTACTATTGGTTTTGGATCACCCAAATAAGGAAAACTCTTACAATATACATGGAAGTGCTTCGGGTGCAAAGGAAGTTGAGGCAACCAGACAGAATTTGGGTTGGCCTTATGAGCCTTTCCATGTTCCTGAGGATGTTAAGAGGTATCATTTTTTTTAGTGTAGACAAACTTATTCTACTTGAGATCTCATCCAATTATTTTAAGAGTGTTCTATTTTATGGAAACAGTCATTGGAGTCAACACATTGAGAAGGGTGTGGTTGCAGAAGCAGAGTGGATAGCTAAACTTATAGATTATGAGAAGAAATACCCTGAGGAAGCTGCAAAGTTCAAAACACTAATATCTGGTAAATTGTCTGAAGGGTGGGAGAAGGCACTTCCGGTAAGAATATGAGAATATTTATTTTTAGTAATCATGAATATTATTGTCAAATTGAGCTATAATGGGTTATTTTTGGTACAAAATGTTTCAATCAGGTTACAAGTTCTATATTTTCCTGTTACAAAGAAGTTATTGGCAATGTTTAAATCTTTGAGTTTCCATATATTTTCAGACAAACACCCAGAGAGCTAATGCTACACAAAACTTGTCCTAGCAATGTTTGAATGCACTTGCAAGGGTTCTTCCAGGATTTATAGGTGGAAGTGAAGACCTTGCATCATCTAACACAACTTTGCTAAAAATGTTTGGGGATTTCCAGAAGAATACCCCTAAAGAGTGTAACCTTCATTTTGGTGTGTGTGAGCATGGCATGGGAGCAATATGCAATGGCATAGCCCTCCACAAAAGTGGCCTCATTCCTTACTGTGCTACCTTCTTTGTTTTCACGGACTACATGAGAGCTGCAATGAGAATTGTTGAACTGAGTGAATAGTTAGATATTGTTCATAAGCTATTTAAACTTATATTTTGAACGATTTTGTGTTTCTTTCCGTTGCCCTTTATTTTCAGTTTTGGATGGACAACCTTGAGTTGTTGCATCTTCTTTTAAGCATTGAAAAGTGGGAGAGTGTAAGTAGGATGAGGTTTTTTACATGCATTTGCTCAAACATTAGATTTGCATCAGAATGCATTACATAAATGTTCTTGACTGCATTTATACTTTGTTTATGGTTATATAACTGTTCTTAGCTACATTTATACTTTGTTTAGAAATAGGGGTATTCAATTGGAAGGTGGCGGAGAGAACTGAAAGATAGATTAGTTAAGACTCAAACCTTGGTTGCTCCACCACTGACCTACTGGCCATCTTACAAGTTTGTTTCTCATGCAATTTTCATTACAATTCACTTGTTGCTCATTTTCTCTAATAAATTCGTACCTTTTTTGGGCCTATTCTTATTGCAATCCATGTGTATCTCATTTTTCTCCAACTACTACATGGACATTGAAATAAATGCCTTAAGTTGCAAAGTAAATCATAGTAAACAATATTGTCAAATCACAATATATATTAAATTTATTGCCTGCTCCAAACATTAAACAAAACAGCAGCTAATTGTGTTTATGTACACCCTTTTTTTTCACTCTACTCGATTTTTCTTCAATCATCTCATGTCTTCAATGAAATTTCAAAGCAATCCTTACATGTTTTGTTCTTAGAAGTGTAGAATTTAAATAATATTACAGCTATTCAATTGAGGTGAATTTTGTGGTTTTGCAATCCTTGTATGTCTTCATGCTAAGTTCATATATTTGCGTGTGTTTTACAGGCAACTATTACAAAATTCTTAATATGCAAAGTGGTTTAGTTGTTGCTGAGCTCCTATTGCGTATTTTTGAAAATCTGTCATTGATCACTTTAAGTGGAAAGTGAGGTATCTACACAAATGTTATTTTTAAGTTTTGGTTGACAATAAAAGGAGAGAGGGAATAAATAGGGAGCAAGAGAGGGAGATATGGGGAGAGATAGGGAAAGGGATGGAGAGAAAGGGAGAGATAGAAGATGGGGAAGAGGGAGATATATGTAGAGAGGGAGAGGGAAGATGAGGGGAGAGAGGGAGAGGGAGAGATATAAATATAGGGTGATATAGAGAGATAGAGAGGGATAGAAAAAGAGATAAAGAGATAGGGAGATATATGTAGAGAAGGATATGGAGCAAGTGCATAAGATGAGTGAGAGGGAGATCAAGTGAGAAATAAAGATAAAGATATAGAGTAGAAGGGATGGAGGGAGAGATAGAGTGCATAAGATAGAGAATGAAGAGGGGGGGAGAGGGAAAGGGTACATATGTATAGGGATAGCGATAGGGAAATAGATGTAGAGAGAAATGGATATAAAGAGATAGAGGAGTGTGAGAGAGAGAAAGTGATAAGAGGTAGATGTAATGAGGTATAGATAGAGAGGGGGAAGGAGAGATAGGGAGATAGAGATAGAGGGAGCAAGAGAGAGAAAGAAGGTAACAAAGAGGTATAGATAGGTGAAAATATAAAGAAATAGAGATAGAGGTAGGGAAGGAGAAAGAGGAAATGTGTAAAGTTCCTCCACTCTCAAGATGTAAAATGAGACATTCGTCACACATCTTGGTGGCCCTAAATAATCTTGGAATAAAATAGCACATTATATGCACATTCACAATAAGTTCCAAGTATTTAGCATCCTTAGTATTTGGTTTCTTCTAGATCTTGACAAATGGTGCCTTCGTTATCGTGTTTCTTACAGTTAAGCATTTGTTGGCTTACCAATGTCTTAACAAGGGACAAGTTGCCGCATCTACGATGTTTGTTCATTTCCACATCAATGGATTGAGTTTTCACCATTGATGGTGTGCAAATTCTTACCGACTTCCCCATAAAGCTGGCAACATCACCCAGTAAGTTGGAATGTTTTTGTAGAACTCGCCACAAGCATGTTCTTGAAATTATCTATAAGAATTGGTTTCATTTCTTGAAAGTATCCTTATATTATAGTAAAAGAGAATCAAATTTATAGTTTATTTATATGACGTTTACACCAAGAGCCACCTACTTATATCTATGTATAATCTCTATACTCGTCTCTGTCCTGGCAAAGTCCTATCGAAATTGACTTTTAACACTTGCAAGGGTTCTTTAATTATTATGTGGAAGATGTCCCCTTTTTGAAGTGAATCAAATTGATTTATAGATTGTCATCTCCATTTGTTCTAAAAGAGATGCAAAACATTTTAAATCATCTTACATGTTTGAAGGTTCTAGAAGAGATGCAAAATGATTTAAATAATTTTACTTGTTTGATGACTCTAGAAGAATTGCAAAATGATTTAAATCATCTTAGTGTTCACATTGCTTTATTGACTATCCATTTGATTGCGGTCTTTACATAAGGTGATTGGACATGCTTACAACTTTTTACTTTAGTATATAGTGATGCATAAAGTTACACTTATATTATAGTTAATTAAAAATTAAATGCATGCACTATATTTGTGGGGAATATTCTATTCAAATGTATACATTTTGTAGATTCAAACTTACATTTTATTTCGATTTTTACACCCTGCCCTTCAATAAATTGTCGAACTATATCTTACTATCGGCGTAACCATTGCACCTTGTTGAGGTGCAAGCTAGTTATATTACTCTACCAAATGATAGTTTATGACACCATATATCAGACATCTATAGAACAGGGTGATAAGCTCAAAGCTGATTATTTAGAGTTTGATAATGAGCATAATCCTATATATCTAGGGACAAAAACAATAGTGTAGTCGGTGGTACCAGAGGGGCAAGTGAAAGTGCTGGTAGCATCATCCTTGGCATAACTGTAGGCCTGAGGGCACTGGTTCTTGAAGATCATCGAGTAGTTTGTAGGAGAGCAGTTATCAACATAGGCGCCTCTGCAGCAATACTGGTCAGTTTGGAAGACGTTGCAGGCACTCTTGCATCCGCCATCGACCTTCAATTCAGCAGGGCACACAGCATTCACGTCACTTTTGCAGGCAGGGGCGGTGCACTGTCCGTTTGTAGGATTGATGGAAAGAGGAACGTTGAAGCCGTCCACCAGCGAGACGTCGTAGTAGTGCTGGTCGCTCAGGGTGTACTCGGCCAGCGTGGTGGGAACGGCTCCGGAGACTTGGCAGCTCAGAAGGCTGCCGCAGTCCCCAGTTTGACAGGTTCCTCGCCCGCTCGCATCGAAAGAGCAGCCGGTTCGGCCCCAGAATCTCCCCGACTGTGTCCCCGCCGGCACATTGACCGTCCATGTCTGACCCTGGTCCAGCTGCTGCCCTCCTCCGGGTAATCCTGCCGCCCAAACTGTGTACCCGCACTGGTTCCGTATATCAAACTTAACTGCTCCCACCTCTGCGACAAACACACAATCACACACATATTACAGTTAGGCCTGGAAATGCATATACTATTTATCGACCTACAATCCGTATTATGTTACCAATACAACTTACCTTGCATATATAAAGATATGGCCAGTCCAGCCAGAAGAACAAGCGCAAGATCTGAGAATATTGCCATTATACTGTCTCGATTGAATGGAGATGGATACATTGGATATGCGAGGAGGGATTCATCATTTATATAGAGAACATCGCTACTCCAGTTACGAAGGAAGCAGAGAAGCTTCATAAGGCGTGTATCGCATGATAACCCGGCTATCAGCATTCAAACTTGCATTTATTTAATCGTGGCCTTCTTTACATGACTAACTGCTGGCCCGTTTTCGACCGGAAACACTTCAGCTATTTCAAATGCCGCGTTATCTTTGAAAATTTTAAGGGTCCTTAACATTCCTAAGCATAGCTACAATATTAATTTCTGATCTAAGCGAAAATCTATTTAATTATATCCAACACAGTGAATACTATTCTCTTTAGAAAAGATTGTAAAAGATATTAAGAAAAATTAGTTTATGGTGGTTTATTTTTAATTGGATTGTGTTTTAAGTGGAATAGACACTTAGAAACAATTATATTTTAATGTTTGTTTTTAATTGTATTTGCGATTTAAGTGGAATAGATATTTTAAGAATAATATCTCAATGTGTGTATTTATAATTATATTTTTTATTTATGTGAAACGGGCACTTTAAGAATGATATTTCAATGTGTATTTTTAATTGGACTTGTAATTTAAGTAGAATAAACACCTTGAATGTATGTAAAAGATATCAAGAAATATCATTTCAAAGTGTTTATTCTTTATTGGATGTGTGATTTAAGTAGAATAAGTATCTTGAGTGTAAAATATATCAAGAAATACTATTCTCAAGGTGTTTATTTTTAATTGGATTTATAATTTAAGTTGAATACATGCCTTCAAAACAATATTTAAATGTCTTTATTTTTATAATTGAATTTGTGATGTAAGTGGAATAAGTAACCTAAAAATGAAATGTCTTGAGATTTTTCTAGACATAGCTATGCTAGTAGCATCTAGAGTTGTAACATCCCTTAATTTATCTACCATTTTTCCCATATAACTTATGCTCCTCTTATGTAAGTCTACACATCTGAGAATTAGATTAAAGGTGATGTTTATATATAAAAATATTATAAAGACTTCTCATATATATATAAAATTTAACTATATATAACATTATATTTATATTTTATGTATATATACTTTATTCATTCCGAACAGAGCTTATATACATTCACTTCATACCTCAAAACTATCATTTTTTCTTGAGGTTCATTTCTAAGGGAACATGAGGATAAAGCCCAAATTCAAATATTCAAATTCAATTTTCAATGTTCTTTCCCCTTTCTTTTATCTCTTATGAATTAGGTGGAACATTTTTGTGGAACATGTTTCCTAATTTTAATATTTAAAGGCATTTAATCAGTAATTAATTAATGTTAGATTTGGGACAATAAAAGTAAATATATGACACACTTCAATATTTTTATGGATAAAAAAACTGCATTTGCATATAGGACATCTACATGTTGGTGAATGTTTTCTTCAATAATTCTCATTATTGTTAGTAAAATTACCAAAGAGGTTAACCTAGAATAAGGAAATCACTTATTAAGTCAACAATCTCCTCATAGTATCTAAAGACACCACCTTGACATATTCAAATATTGTGAAAGTTATGTGCTAAGATTTTTTTGAAGTAGTTTCTACCATGTTATTCTCACATGTTATAATTCCATTTTACATGTCAAATATAATTCACGTAGCTCATGATCAATCCTATTGCACTTGAGAGTAGACCACAAAATATTTTATGATTGTACACACTCTAACATGCATTAATTAGATTGACATCATGATTCATTTTTGGACAATATTTTAGCATGAATTTAGTAATAGTTTCTCATTGTTGATTTTAGAGTCTAAGCATGGAAATCCTTTCTATTTAAGTGCAATTATTTAATTGTAACTATTAGCCTAACTGTGACAATCTAAGGTTAATCATGCTTTTATTGATTGCATTTATTTAATTAGACTATATTTATTTATGTAGTGCAGTGTTTTTATTCATATTTCATGAACTTCGACCTTATCCTTCACTTCCTTAAAAATTTCTTCTCAATTAGGTTTTAGATTAAATTTATTTTGAGTGTATTATCCTTTTTTTTTTAGATGATCAAAGTCTAATTTTCCTTTCCTATCTATCTCATATTATGGTTTGGTGTATGCATTGTACAATCTATTCCTCCAACCATCTTACTCAAACTTGTTGCAACTCTAGGGTTTCATTTTCATGTATAATCTTGTGGTTCATATTATAACTTACCTCGTTCCTATAACATTTATCAACTTCTATTAGGATTTATTCCTTTATTGGAATATCTTTTCATTTTTACCCACCCAAGCTTGGATTGTAATTCCATCATGAATTCTCATAGTTCATTATTTTTAGCCATTTTATTCATGCTCTTATTATAGATTTGATATATGTATACATATTTTATGGCATTTAATCCCATTATACTTGATTTAGTCATGATATTTATCACATGGGATGAGTATATATTATCTATAGATGCATTATTATGATTTATGCACATTTTCCTTCTTTGTAACCTATCTGTCCCAACATGTATCTTCTAGATACTCTTATTTTCCTTATTAATGAGCTTCATTATGTTTATAATTCCTTCATGGGTAGTTATACGTTTGTATATATTCATTCCTTAAATTTGAGTACCATTCCATCACATAGTTTAAGTCACAATACTTCTATTATATTAGATATTGATGAATCCTCTAGTGATTCATTTACTCATGATACTATATCCAATGAGGTTTCACCTTTGATGGTTACACATGACATTATTATGACTTTTATTACTATCCCCTTACATGTTATGATGTTCTTATCCATATGGAATATACACCTCCATGTCCTACCTATGATGCTAGGCTTAATATATCTACCTTTCATGCTTTGAATGCATGATATAATCATCTTCTAATGGGAATTATATATTAAAATGCAATCAAGAACTATATATGATTAGCATGATGATACTAAAAAATATTTAAAGGATTTAATGATTTTATTTAAAATACATGTAGATATATTTTGCAACGAGATTTAATTAAAATGATTATTACATTTTTTGTTAATAACACTAAGGTTTTTATTATTCTAAAACTTATTTATCAAGAAAAATCTACAAATTCTTTGAATATTATGAATTACATCCTCTCGTATAATTCAAGAGTATTAGCATCCTTCAAATTATTAATGATTGGCAATAGATGCTATATTCCATTTTTTTCTTATTCCATAGTTTATAACATCCTTCAAGTTATTGGATACATAGGCATCCATCCACTCTACACTCATTTCAATTAGACAATCAATCAATATTATAGCTATGATCTGAATGTTGATGGCCCATAAAATTAAAAATTAATAAAGATATGCGAGTTTTGAAGTTGGTGAAGTCATTCAGGTCTAGAACGAGCAAGCTGTTATACCTGAAGTCAAGTCATGTAAGAGAGATCAGGATTAAATGAATGCAAGTTTGAATACTGATAACCTCAGCTGTTATACGATACACGGCTTTTGATGCCGGGTCAATGCTTCGCTGCTTCCTCCGTAACAGGCGGAGCGACCTTTCCTATATAAATCCCTCCTCGCATAACGAATATATCCATCTTCATTCAATCGAGACGGTATAATGGCAACAGTCTCAGATCTTGTGCTTGTTCTTGTGGCTGGACTGGCCATCTCTTTATATATGCAAGGTAAGCTGTATTGCTAACATAATATGTGGTGCAGTTGGTAGAAGGTAAGTTGAATAGTATATATGTCTCCAGGCCTGACGATAATATGTGTGTGTTTGTGTGTTTGTCGCAGAGGTGGGAGCAGTTAAATTTGATATACGGAACCAGTGCGGGTACACAGTTTGGGCGGCAGGATTACCCGGAGGAGGGCAGCAGCTGGTCAGTCCAGACGTGGACCCGGTCAATGTGCCGGCAGGGACACAATCAGGAAGATTATGGGGCCGAACTGGCTGCTCTTTTGATGCGAGCGGGCAAGGAACCTGTCAAACTGGGGACTGCGCTGGCCTTCTGAGCTGCCAAGTATCGGGAGCCGTTCCCACCACGCTGGCCGAGTACACCCTGAGCGATCAGGACTACTACGACGTCTCGCTGGTGGACGGCTTCAACGTTCCTCTTTCCATCAATCACCACAGGAAGCGGACAGTGCACCGCCCTGCCTGCAAAAGCGACGTAGATGCTGTGTGCCCTACTGAATTGAAGGTGGATGGCAGATGCAAGAGTGCGCAAATGTCTTTTCCAGACAAACCAGTATTGCTGCAGAGGCGCATATGTTGATAACTGCTCTCCCACAAATTACTCGATGATCTTCAAGAACCAGTGCCCTCAGGCCTACAGTTATGCCAAGGATGATGCTACCAGCACTTTCACTTGCCCCTCTGGTACCACCGACTACACTATTATATTCTGTCCCTAGATACATATTGGATTACGCTCATTATTAACCTCTGAATAAAGAGCTAAGAACACACCCCAACTATACATATGCATATACTTATACATGTATATATTGGGGGATATAATATATTATTAAGTATTGTCATCTTGTATTTACTCTGTTGGTGCAACCGCATAGGTGGTTGTGAGTGTTATGTGTCAGTTTTCATCACTTATAATCAATAAAAAAATGTTATCTAATCGATCCATGTGAAAATTGGTGGTATACAATATATTCTATTGAAAGAATTCCCATCTTATTATTATAGTTTTGAATTTTCATATCCATTTAGTTTTGAGCCATCTTAATACAAATGTTATTGGAAGGTTTTATGTTTGATTAATTTGTAAGATATTTTGTTAATGTTGATTTGTCATGACATTAAAAAGTCTTATTTTATTATGGTATAGAATCAATATATTTATAAATAAACTTTAAAAAAAAAAAAATTAATATTTAAACAATTAAATATTTCTTAAAATAAAATATTTTTAATAAAATTTAATATTTTATTTATCCATATAATACATAAGATAATTTTTAAGTAAAATAAAATAACTTTTAAAATAAATTAATAACTTGAAATTGATATTAAAGAGTTATAATCCTTAAGTAATAAAATAAATCTTAAGTTACAAAATTAATTTGATATTTCTTATTTTTTTAGATAGATGTATTTAAAGGGTAGTGGGTTAACCTTAATAATGGTTAAAAGTCTATTTTTCTCTTCCACATGTATTTTAATATGTAAATATCATCGATATCTACCATTTCATGTTGCACATGTGTTGTTGATGATAATGGATTCTCATGAATGGTCTCCCAATGAAAAAGTGTGTATTGGAAATGTGGTGATTTGTTGTTTTTTTTAGAGAAGCATGTTGAGATTTTGTACTTTTCATTATTCTTTTTATTTCATGTAATTATTTTTGAGACTTTTTTATGGTTATTTCTTTGTTAGAGCTTGGCGCATTGCAAGAGAATATATAGATGGTGAAGTACCTTTTGGAATTTGTTACACACAACAATTCTCATGAGGCACCATTATTTTTTATTATAATATTAACTAAGTTTCTAGGGTTAAGAATCTACACCACCTCATGTGCCATTCATGTCCACTTGCATATGCAATGGTTTTCATACATACCGTATTTCATTTCTTCATTATTGACATGGATATATGGTATGTCAAATATTTCAATAAGAGTAATATAATTATCATAAATAGAGTTAGTGAATCATCTTCAAACACATCCACTTGACTAGATTGATAATGTTTGTGCATATAGAGAAGGGCTCAATGTAGATTTTGATATTTTTATTTGGGGTGGTTTATGGATAGGTTGTTGTGGGAGTAAATTGATATATGTGATAGATAATATACTCTAAAGAAATATTACTATCATCTCACCAATAATATGAAAGAGCTAATTTTTATGTAATATATTGTTAGGAAAATAATTCTCCCATTTTTTTAATTATAGTTTTAAAATTTTAAGCTTTGTAATCCATGCAAATTTTTATTGGAATTCATTATTATCGAAAAGTGAATAATGTTTTTGTTTAGTATATTTATTAATTAATTAGTATTATATTTTATCAGAACCATATTCTATAGTGACATCAAACATTCTCAAATTAGTATTATATACATAAAAATCAAAACAAAACTATCATATATATATATATATATATTAAATATAAAAAACCTCCTTCAATTAAAAAAAAAATAACTATAATTTAAATTAAAATAACTAAATTTTGAATAAAAGCAAGAATAAGAAAAAATGTCAATAAAATAAAATAGTCCTTAAATTATTTTAAAGTAAAATTAATTATTTTTCAACTTAAAAAATAATTATAAAATAACTATCAAATGTAGAAATACATTTTCAAATAAAAATAAAAGAAATAATAAAATAGAGGAATTAGTATAGATATCTTTTAATCTAAAAATTTATTGAGAGATGTCAAATTAGAATAATATTTGAAATATTATGTTATTACTAATTAAATTACTATTTTAAAATATAAATAATTGAAATATTTAACGTAAAAGCTAATAATTTTTTGTTAGCACATTCATGCCATTACACTAGAAACAAGTAGGTAATATGCATATTATTGGTGTTCCTTTTTCCTCTTGTAAGATCTCTCAAATTGTAAATAAGTAATCTGACATAACATGGAAAACGAGAGGGGAAGAAACCAATACTTAACATTTTTTTATCAAGTTAAGGTCTTAGTAGATATGAGCACCAATAATGGCTCTAGTTTGGGACATGTGTCTCTTATGGTCACAATAAGGATCTAGAACTCTAGGAGTAGACTAGAAAAATTAGGCCACAAGATAAAAGCACACTTTTATTATTGTCCTTATAAATATCATGAATGCATGCACATAATAATATATAGTGTAGCAGAACATAATATCAAGTAAAAAATAGTTATAGATAAATTTAAACAGGTTTTAGAATTATACCTCAAAAGAAGTAATGTTTAAGATGTTGGTCATGAACTAGTAGATCCAAGAACTATCAATCAAGACTTCTAAGATAGAAAGTGCCTTGACTACATCCATCAAGAAATTGATACAACCCAATGCATAATTCATCAAGTTTTCTATGCTTTCCTTTTTGATTTGATCTAGAGCTCCACTTTAGAACAAAATCTCCTAGCTAGAACTCTTTTAACAACTTTTTTTAATCAAAGATATATTCTACTTTTTGCTTTCTTAGGATGCTCATATCCTGGGAAACTCTCCTAGATTCATCTAATTTTATCAATTGGTATAGCTCTCCTAGGTTAAATGTATAGATACCATATATTTTAAAAATTAAAGAATATATATATATATATATTTTTTAAAAGGATTAAGAAACTCTAGCATAAAATCTTAAATAAAAAGAGATATTAAAGACGATGAATTTGCACAGTCCATATTTATAGTTTGTTTCTTTTTGGATTAAATTGTTCATTTGTTTTTGGATCAATGTTTCAGATCACACTCCACTAGATCCATCGTTAGGATCAAACATTTTGCATCTTGATGATTGATCACAAAGTGTGATTTGAAAGCGTTAGATCAAAATTTAATCAAAGAACAAACTTAAAAATATATATTTCTTCAAACGAAAGAGAAAAAATATATTTTTAAAGTAAATTAAATGACTCCTAAGTTTTAAAAATAATGAAAAACTGATGTACTTAAAAGGTAATGGGTCAACTTCAACAAGGGCCAAAAGTGTATTATAAAAATTATTATCCCCCACATGTGCTTTTATTATGTAAATATCATAGATATTTATGATTTTATGATACATGTGTGTCATTGATGATGATGAATACTCATGAATCATGAGTGGTCTCTTGATGAATAAGTGTGTTTTACAAAAGTGGTGATTTGTTGTAAGTTTTTGGAGAAGTATATTGAGATTTTGTACTTTTATTTATTCCTTTTATTTTAAGCAATTATTTTTAATATTTTTAATGGTTATTTCTTTGCTATAACTTTTGACATTGCAACAAGAATATATACATGAGGAAGTATCATTTGTAACTTTTTATTCACATTGATTATCTTAAGGCACCATTATTTTTTATCATGGTAGTAACTATACTTCTAGGTTAATCATCACAAAATCATGACATATGCCGGTGATGACCCAATACACATATTAAGATTGCAATTGTAGCCTCGCATCCAATAGCTATACTTATTATTATTGCCATTGGTCGGATTATGTTATAATTGGTTAGTCGAGTTAAATTGATG
>VDFB02191738.1:25283-46653 GCA_007258455.2 Sequoia sempervirens
GTATTGTTCCATCTTTACAACTCATAGCATTATCTAAAATAATTTTATTTTATTTTCTTGTGATTTTTTGAATTAGTCTTGTGCATATATCATACACATAGAAATCAATTATTGGGTCAATAAAAATATTGAGAAGCTTTTGCATAAGGAGGACTTTTTCTGTACTCCTAAATATATTTCTTAATCATTAATTGAATATTAATATAAATTAGAATGTGAATATGTTGTTTCTTATTTAAGATGATTTAAATCTGTATTTTCTAAGGATTTAATTTTTATTTATATATCTATCAAAGATTCACGTGGGAACCTATCATTCCTTTATAGGTATTATTTCATTCTTAGAACTCCTTAAGATTATATAATATGAAGTTTTATTTAATTTTTATGATTTTTGAATTATTTTCTTCATTTTCAAAAGATTTGTTTTATTGAAGTGTATGTTACTCATCTGAATACAACAACATTGGGATATAGTTTGGGAAGGTTCGTTCTTGTTGTTAAGAGTGAAATAGTGTTGTCTTGATAGAAACAAAATAAAATAAAAGTCCAAATGATTCTATTTTTTGCTTAATTGCAAGACATTTAGAACATTTGACTAAATAATGAGTGTATAATAGAAAATTTAGATATAAATTCATCATATATATTCATCATATATAATAGACTTACTACTGCTTGAAAAGTAATAATATTTTTTTAATTTATGAAATGGACTATGGGTTCTTTTGGATTATCTTGATCGTCAAACAATTATATTTTCTTTGATTGGTAGTGTTTACGTTTTTCAAGCTATTGAGAAAACAAATGATGAAGAAGGAATCTTTGGTTGAATCCCATCTCTTATCACCACTTAGGAAAACTCAAATCTGCACCCTTTTTAAATTTTATGTAGATATCTAGTGTTGTGTAAGCTACCGAACCATGGATGCATAATAGGTTTAGTAGTATTATACATATCATAGATGTTGGTTGTACTGATATTTTGGATGAAATCAACTCAAAATAGAAGGCATGAAGTGGAGGTGTGTTAGTATTTTCCAATTCGACACCTGATTTGCATATCCATTGGGTGGTTACAACGTGATATAGAATTGAGGTGAGCATGAATACATTTCGTATAAAATTTATTTAATCTAAAAAATATCAGACCTTTCTTATCCAAAAGTTTTATATGATTGTGAATTTTCCTGAATTTTTTTTTTACAGAACAAGTGTATACATACTCTATTGTACTATTGAAAGATTATTTGAAATTTAATATTGAAATGTAATTAGTGTTCTGATTATATTTAGTATATTTTATTGCTTTATAAAAGATTTATTGTTTTAAGAAATTCGTATATATCATTAGTATGGTGATTTAATTAAAGACAAAAATATTAAAAATAAAATAGATTATTTTACAAAAAATGTTTCATATTTTGTGTGTAGGTGATTCTTTTCCGGTTCTAGTCACAAATAGTCACTAGTCTAAATCAAAAGTTAAAAAAAAAAAGTAATACTTATTGTATGTCAAACATCTGTCAATGAACATTTTTCAAAATTACTATTTTTTTATATTTTTCAACCCAACTTATCAAAAACTTCAATTTGAAGCTATTACATATATAGTTTTGGATTGTTAAAATTATTTTGACATCTTTATAAAATTTAAATTAAGATATTGAAGATAGATGTATTTAAGATATTTGAAACATGACTTGTCCAATTTAAATTAAGAGGTTTTATTTTCACAATAGAATACCTTTTAGTATTAATAAAATAACTCTAAAAATAAATAAGTACAACTCTTAAATAAATAAAATAATTCCAAAATAATAAAAATATATATATTTTCTACATAAATGAATTTAAAATATTAAAACTTAAAAATATTATTCACTGTTTGAACTTAAAAACGGTTTCCGAACACAATATATCATATAATTACCTTATTCACATTACCATTAGAACAATATGGACTCTTATTGATAACAGACTGTGAGACTTATTGTTTCTGGTACCCCATTCATAATCTATATATCTAGGGACTGAAAACAATACTGTAGTCAGTGGTACCAGAGGGCAGAGTGAAAGTGCTGGTAGTATATCGTTGGAACCTTCAGTGTAGGCCTGGGGGCGCACTGGCTCTTGAAGATCATCGAGTAGTTTGTGGGAGAGCAGTTATTAACATAGGCGCCTGTGCAACAATACTGGTCGGTCTGAAAGACATTGCAGGCAGTCTTGCATCCGCCATCCACCTTCAATTCAGCAGGGCACACAGCATTGATGTCGTTTTTGCAGGAACAGGCGGCGCACTGTCCGTTGGTAGGGCTGATGGAAAGAGGAACGTTGAAGCCGTCCACCAGCGAGACGTCGTAGATGTCCGGGCCGCTCAGGGTGTACTCGGCCAGCGTGGTGGGAACGGCTCCGGAGACTTGGCAGCTCAGTAGGCCGTTGCAGTCTCCAGTTTTACAGGTTCCTCGCCCGCTCGCATCGAAAGAGCAGCCGGTTCGGCCCCAGAATCGTCCCGCCGCTGTCCCGGCCGGCACATTGACAGTCCATGTCTGACCCTGGTCCAGCTGCTGCCCTCCTCCGGGTAATCCTGCCGCCCAAACTGTGTACCCGCACTGGTTCCGTATATCAAATTTAACTGCTCCCACCTCTGCGACAAACACACAAACACACACATATTATCGTCAGGCCTGGAGACATATATACTATTCAACTTACCTTCTACCAACTGCACCACATATTATGTTAGCAATACAGCTTACCTTGCATATATAAAGAGATGGCCAGTCCAGCCACAAGAACAAGCACAAGATCTGAGACTGTTGCCATTATACCGTCTCGATTGAATGAAGATGGATATATTCGTTATGCGAGGAGGGATTTATATAGGAAAGGTCGCTCCGCCTGTTACGGAGGAAGCAGCGAAGCATTGACCCGGCATCAAAAGCCGTGTATCGTATAACAGCTGAGGTTATCAGTAATTCAAACTTGCATTCATTTTAATCTGACTTCTCTACATGACTTGACTTCAGGTATAACAGCTTGCTCGTTCTAGACCTGAATGACTTCACCAACTTCAAAACTCGCATATCTTTATTAATTTTTAATTTTATGGGCCATCAACATTCAGATCATAGCTATAATATTGATTGATTGTCTAATTGAAATGAGTGTAGAGTGGATGACACCCATGTATCGAAGAATAACTTGGAAGGATGTTATAAACTATGGAATAAAACAAAAAAATTGGAATATGGCATCTATTACAATCATTAATAATTTGGAAGGATGTTAATACTCTTGAATTATACGAGAGGATGTAATTCATAATATTCAAAGAATTTGTAGATTTTTCTTGATAAATAAGTTTTAGAATAATAAAAACCTTAGTGTTATTAACAAAAAATGTAATAATCATTTTAATTAAATCTCGTTGCAAAATATATCTACATGTATTTTAAATAAAATCATTAAATCCTTTAAATATTTTTTAGTATCATCATGCTAATCATATCATAATTCTTGACTGCATTTTAATATATAATTCTCATCATAAGATGATTATATCATATTCAAAACATGAATGGTAAGATATATTAAGCCTAATTATGATAGGTAGGACATGGTGGTGTATGCCATTACATATAGGATAGAACACCATAACATGTAAGGGGATAGTAATAAAATTCCTGTAAATGTCATGTGTAACCATCAAAGGGTAAAACCTCATTGGCTAAAGGCATAATAAATAAAGTGAATCACTAAAGGTTCATCATTATCCAATATAATAGAAGTTTTTGTGACAACACATACATTGGAATGTACTCAAAGGTAAGGAATTAATATATGCAAACATATCACTACCCATGAAGGAATTATAAACATAATGAAGCTCATTAATAAGGAAAATAAGAGTATCTAAAAGATAAGGAAAAGGGACGGATAGGTTGCTAAAGAAGGAAAATGTGCATAAATCATAATAATGCATCTATAGATAATATATACCCATCCTTATGATAAATATCATGACTAAATGAAGGATAATGGGATTAAATGTCATAAAATATATAAATATATGAAATCTATAATAATATCATGAATGAAAAGGTTAAAAATAATGTACTACAAGAATTCATGATTGAATTCCAATCCAAGGGTGGGTGGATAAAAATTAGAAGTTAATACAATAAAGGAATAAATCCTAATAGAATTTGATAAATGATATAGGAAAGAGGTAAGGTATAATATGAACCACAAGATTATATATGCAAATGAAACCTTATAGTTGCAAAAAAAACTCATAATATGGTTGGAGGAAGAGATCATACAATGTACAACAAACAATAATATGAGATAGATAGGAAGAGAAAATTATACTTTGATCATCTATAAAGATAAGATTAGACAAAATAAGTTAGATCTAGAAAACCCTATTTGAGAAAGAAGATCTTAAGGAAGTTAAGGATAAGACTTTGATTTCATGAAATATGTAATAAAAATAATTGAACTACATAAATAAATCTAGGGTAATTAAATAAATGCAATCAACAAGAACACATGTGATTAACCTAGACTAAATGGGTAGGTTAATAGTTGTAATAAATAGTTATAAATTAAACACAAAGAATTTTCATACTTGAATCTAAAATATACAATGAGAAAATATTACTAAATTCATGCTAAACTATTGTCCAAAAATTAATCATGATGTTTATCTAATGAATGTGTTAGATTGTGTACAATCTTAAAATATTTTGTGGTCTACTCTCTAGTACTATAGATTGATCCTGAGCTACATGGACTATATTTGACATGTAGAATGAAATTATAAGGTTTGATAATAATATGGTACAAACTACTTCAACAAACTATAAGCACATCACTTTTATAATATTTGAATATGTCAACATGGTGTCTATAAATACTATGAGGAGATTATTGACTTAATAAGTGATTGTATTATTCTAGGTCATCCCCATCAGTAATTTTACTAACAATAATGATAAATATTGAAAACAACACTCACCAACATGTAGATGGTCTATATGTAAATGCAGTTCTTTTATCCATAAAATATTTGAAATGTGTCATATATTTACTTTAACCGTCCCAAATCTAGAATATTAAATTTAATCATATATTGAATGTCTTTAAATATAAATAATTAAGAAATATGTTGCACAAAAATGTCTTCAGCTAATTCATAAGAGATAAAAGAAAGGTGAAAGTACATTGAAAATTGAATTTGAATATTTAAATTTGGGTTTTATCCTCATGTTCCCTTAGAAATGAACCTCAAGACAAAATGATAGTTTTGAGGTATGAAGTGAATGTATATAAATAAGTATTGATGGGGATGAATAAAATATTATATACATAAAATATAAATATAATGTTATACATAGTTTATATATATATGAGAAGTCTTTATATTATTTTTATATATAAACATCACTTTAATCTAATTCTTGCATGTAGACTTATATAAGAGGAGCATAAGTTATATGGGAAAAATGGTAGATAAATTAAGGGATGTTACAACTCTAGATGCTACTAGCATAGCTATGTCTAGAAAAATCTCAAGACATTTCATTTTTAGGTTACTTATTCCACTTACATCACAAATTCAATTATAAAAATAAAGACATTTAAATATTGTTTTGAAGGCATGTATTCAACTTAAATTATAAATCCAATTAAAAATAAACACCTTGAGAATAGTATTTCTTGATATATTTTACACTCAAGATACTTATTCTACTTAAATCACACATCCAATAAAGAATAAACACTTTGAAATGATATTTCTTGATATCTTTTACATACATTCAAGGTGTTTATTCTACTTAAATTACAAGTCCAATTAAAAATACACATTGAAATATCATTCTTAAAGTGCCCGTTTCACATAAATAAAAAATATAATTATAAATACACACATTGAGATATTATTCTTAAAATATCTATTCCACTTAAATCGCAAATACAATTAAAAACAAACATTAAAATATAATTGTTTCTAAGTGTCTATTCCACTTAAAACACAATCCAATTAAAAATAAACCACCATAAACTAATTTTTCTTAATATCTTTTACAATCTTTTCTAAAGAGAATAGTATTCACTGTGTTGGATATAATTAAATAGATTTTCGCTTAGATCAGAAATTAATATTGTAGCTATGCTTAGGAATGTTAAGGACCCTTAAAATTTTCAAAGATAACGCGGCATTTGAAATAGCTGAAGTGTTTCCGGTCGAAAACGGGCCAGCAGTTAGTCATGTAAAGAAGGCCACGATTAAATAAATGCAAGTTTGAATGCTGATAGCCGGGTTATCATGCGATACACGCCTTATGAAGCTTCTCTGCTTCTTTCGTAACTGGAGTAGCGATGTTCTCTATATAAATGATGAATCCCTCCTCGCATATCCAATGTATCCATCTCCATTCAATCGAGACAGTATAATGGCAATATTCTCAGATCTTGCGCTTGTTCTTCTGGCTGGACTGGCCATATCTTTATATATGCAAGGTAAGTTGTATTGGTAACATAATACGGATTGTAGGTCGATAAATAGTATATGCATTTCCAGGCCTAACTGTAATATGTGTGTGATTGTGTGTTTGTCGCAGAGGTGGGAGCAGTTAAGTTTGATATACGGAACCAGTGCGGGTACACAGTTTGGGCGGCAGGATTACCCGGAGGAGGGCATCAGCTGGACCAGGGTCAGACATGGACGGTCAATGTGGCGGCGGGGACACAGTCGGGAAGATTCTGGGGCCGAACCGGCTGCTCTTTCGATGCGAGCGGGCGAGGAACCTGTCAAACTGGGGACTGCGGCAGCATTCTGAGCTGCCAAGTCTCCGGAGCCGTTCCCACCACGCTGGCCGAGTACACCCTGAGCGACCAGCACTACTACGACGTCTCGCTAGTGGACGGCTTCAACGTTCCTCTTTCCATCAATCCTACAAACGGACAGTGCACTGCCCCTGCCTGCAAAAGCGACGTGAATGCTGTGTGCCCTTCTGAATTGAAGGTGGATGACGGATGCAAGAGTGCCTGCAATGTCTTTAACACCGAGCAGTATTGTTGCACAGGCGTCTATCTTGATAACTGCTCTGCCACTGACTACTCGATGATCTTCAAGCAGCAGTGCCCTCAGGCCTACAGTTATGCCAAGGACGATAATACCAGCACTTTCACTTGCCCCTCTGGTACCACGGACTACAGTATTGTATTCTGTCCCTAAATATATAGGATTCTGCTCATCAATCTCCAAATAATCAGTTTTGAACTTATCACCTTGCCTATAGATGTCTGATATATGGTCATAAACTATCATTTGGTGAGTACAACTAGCTTGCACCTCAAGAAGGTGCAATGGTTACGCCGATAGTAAGATATAGTTCGACAATTTATTGAAGGGCAGGGTGTAAAAATCGAAATAAAATGTAAGTTTGAATCTACAAAATGTATACATTTGAATAGAATATTCCCCACAAATATAGTGCATGCATTTAATTTTTAATTAACTATAATATAAGTGTAACTTTATGCATCACTATATACTAAAGTAAAAAGTTGTAAGCATGTCCAATCACCTTATCTAAAGACCGCAATCAAATGGATAGTCAATAAAGCAATGTGAACACTAAGATGATTTAAATCATTTTGCAATTCTTCTAGAGTCATCAAACAAGTAAAATTATTTAAATCATTTTGCATCTCTTCTAGAACCATCAAACACCTAAGATGATTTAAAATGTTTTGCATCTCTTTTAGAACAAATGGATATGACAATCTATAAATCAATTTGATTCACTTCAAAAAGGGGACATCTTCCACATAATAATTAAAGAACCCTTGCAAGTGTTAAAAGTCAATTTCGATAGGACTTTGCAAGGACAGAGACGAGTATAGAGATTATACATAGATATAAGTAGGTGGCTCTTGGTGTAAACGTCATATAAATAAACTATAAATTTGATTCTCTTTTACTATAATATAAGGATACTTTCAAGAAATGAAACCAATTCTTATAGATAATTTCAAGAACATGCTTGTGGCAAGTTCTACAAAAGCATTCCAACTTACTGGGTGATGTTGCCAGCTTTATGGGGAAGTCGGTAAGAATTTGCACACCATCAATGGTGAAAACTCAATCCATTGATGTGGAAATGAACAAACATCGTAGATGCGGCAACTTGTCCCTTGTTAAGACATTGGTAAGCCAACAAATGCTTAACTGTAAGAAACACGATAACGAAGGCACCATTTGTCAAGATCTAGAAGAAACCAAATACTAAGGATGCTAAATACTTGGAACTTATTGTGAAAAAAGATCGGTTAATTTTAAGACGACGTTCGATGAACTTTCCCTTTACCTTTATCTTTATTAATCGACTATAATCTTTATACCTTTCTCTTCTTTGTCTCTATCTCGACCCCATTCTCCTTTTCCCTCGACGTACCTTATTACATCGCCCTTTATTTTCTCACACTTCGTTTATCTCTTTATCTCTTTTTCTATCCCTCTCTATCTCTCTATATCACCCTATATTTATATCTCTCCCTCTCCCTCTCTCCCCTCATCTTCCCCCTCCCTCTCTACATATATCTCCCTCTTCCCCATCTTTTATCTCTCCCTTTCTCTCCATCCCTTTCCCTTTCTCTCCCCATATTTCCCTCTCTTGCTCCCTATTTATTCCCTCTCTCCTTTTATTGTCAACCAAAACTTAAAAATAACATTTGTGTAGATACCTCACTTTCCACTTAAAGTGATCAATGACAGATTTTCAAAAATACGCAATAGGAGCTCAGCAACAACTAAACCACTTTGCATATTAAGAATTTTGTAATAGTTGCCTGTAAAACACACGCAAATATATGAACTTAGCATGAAGACATACAAGGATTGCAAAACCACAAAATTCACCTCAATTGAATAGCTGTAATATTATTTAAATTCTACACTTCTAAGAACAAAACATGTAAGGATTGCTTTGAAATTTCATTGAAGACATGAGATGATTGAAGAAAAATCGAGTAGAGTGAAAAAAAAGGGTGTACATAAACACAATTAGCTGCTGTTTTGTTTAATGTTTGGAGTAGGCACTAAATTTAATATATATTGTGATTTGACAATATTGTTTACTATGATTTACTTTGCAACTTAAGGCATTTATTTCAATGTCCATGTAGTAGTTGGAGAAAAATGAGATACACATGGATTGCAATAAGAATAGGCCCAAAAAATGTACAAATTTATTAGAGAAAATGAGCAACAAGTGAATTGTAATCAAAATTGCACGAGAAACAAACTTGTAAGATGGCCAGTAGGTCAGTGGTGGAGCAACCAAGGTTTGAGTCTTAACTAATCTATCTTTCAGTTCTCTCCGCCACCTTCCAATTGAATACCCCTATTTCTAAACAAAGTATAAATGTAGCTAAGAACAGTTATATAACCATAAACAAAGTATAAATGCAGTCAAGAACATTTATGTAATGCATTCTGATGCAAATCTAATGTTTGAGCAAATGCATGTAAAAAACCTCATCCTACTTACACTCTCCCACTTTTCAATGCTTAAAAGAAGATGCAACAACTCAAGGTTGTCCATCCAAAACTGAAAATAAAGGGCAACGGAAAGAAACACAAAATCGTTCAAAATATAAGTTTAAATAGCTTATGAACAATATCTAACTATTCACTCAGTTCAAAAATTCTCATTGCAGCTCTCATGTAGTTTGTGAAAACAAAGAAGGTAGCACAATAAGGAATGAGGCCACTTCCGTGGAGGGCTATGCCATTGCATATTGCTCCCATGCCATGCTCACGCACACCAAAATGAAGGTTACACTCTTTAGGGGTATTCTTCTGGAAATCCCCAAACATTTTTTACAAAAGTTGTGTTAGATGATGCAAGGTCTTCACTTCCACCTATAAATCTTGGAAGAACCCTTGCAAGTGCATTCAAACATTGTTGGGACAAGTTTTGTGTAGCATTAGCTCTCTGGGGTGTTTGTCTGAGAATATATGAAAACTCAAAGATTTAAACATTGCCAATAACTTCTTTGTAACAGGAAAATATAGAACTTGTAACCTGATTGAAACATTTTGTACCAAAAATAACCCATTATAGCTCAATTTGACAATAATATTCATGATTACTAAAAATAAATATTCTCATATTCTTACCGGAAGTGCCTTCTCCCACCCTTCAGCCAATTTACCAGATATTAGTGTCTTGAACTTTGCAGCTTCCTCAGGGTATTTCTTCTCATAATCTATAAGTTTAGCTATCCACTCTGCTTCTACAACCACACCCTTCTCAATGTGTTGACTCCAATGACTGTTTCCATAAAATAGAACACTCTTAAAATAATTGGATGAGATCTCAAGTAGAATAAGTTTGTCTACACTAAAAAAAATGATACCTCTTAACATCCTCAGGAACATGGAAAGGCTCATAAGGCCAACCCAAATTCTGTCTGGTTGCCTCAACTTCCTTTGCACCCGAAGCACTTCCATGTATATTGTAAGAGTTTTCCTTATTTGGGTGATCCAAAACCAATAGTAGTAGTGACCTGGAAAAATAGCAGAGGATAGTCCATTACGTAAAAGATTCAAAATTTGTTTCCTCCTCAGAACATTTAGCTCCCAATCTATCATAATTACATATTACATCAAAGAAATGCATGTGCCACTGATGAATACAAAATACACACCTTAATTAAAGTGGGTTTGTCCTTGACAGACTTCGCTTCCTCAATAGGAGCATGAGTCTCATCATAACAAGTATTACCAATTCTTAACCCAAATAGTGTGTCATCCCAGACCTTCAAAACAAGTTTAATAAACTCACCAAACATAAGAGAGTACAATATAATTAATTATTCCAAGAAAATAAAATATTAGTATTAAACATTATTATAACAAAACGTAATTTTAATAACATTGATGAGTAAAATTTAATATTAATATTAAAAGGAAAATTAAAATTAATGTTATTAAGATATTAATATTCAAGTTAGTAGAATTTACTTTAATGGAGATGACTTGTGAGTATTTTACTCACACTTCAAAGTAAACAGCATATCAACTTTCATTATATCTAGTTTAATTATTTCACTAGTTGATGGCTGCAATAAATGGTGAACTGTGTTGTAAATAGTAAAATAATATGAGCAAGAGTAAGAAGACGTCAAAGAAAATAAAAGTGCCAGTATGGGCACCTTGGAAGTAGGATGGGCATCCATCAAAGCTTGATAATAAATGAAAGGAAATGATCATGGTTTAGGGAAGGGTGAAAAGGATGGCCTTGCATTTATTGAGGGATGGTGTGCCATGTCTATGCCTCCACTTTTTGCATACATATCTGCCTGGGCAGTTGCAACTACAACATCTGACAATATAACTTCATTCTTTATGCATCAATAACGAAGGGTGTTGCCCCTGTAGATAAGAGTTCTGCACAAGAAACAATTGGGTACGCTACCAGTGCGGTAGTGCTCATCGCATAGTTCTCTCTATAGGGTTAAAACAATTTGATAGTGACAGAAGCATTGGAAAAGAAGGCTGTTGATTGAAAGAAAGAAATTGCAAAGTAGGTCAGTTGCCCATTCGTCAAGACAAACCCTTATGAGTCTGGTTTTGGTAGGTTGAGAAAAGGAGTAGTTTTAGCATCTCAAGAGCGAATTGAGTAGTTCCCATGTTATTTTTGGGAAATATGGTGCTAGGTATTGAAAGCTAAATTGGAATGGCACTGGTTTAATTTGAACAAAATCCTTTTAACTGTGAAATCTTGTTGAAAATGTCTCTCTATTTTCCTGCTGTTATGAAAAAGTATCTAAATTTGCAACAATAAATAAAGTTTTGCTAATGCAAAAGTGGAAAGTAGTTTCCCAGCTGTCTAAGCTTGAGATTGAGCTCAGCCTCCTCATAGCTTGAAGTTGAAGTTGATGTGTTTTGCTAAAGTGTAGAATCTTGAGATGGAAGCATCAGCCTGCACATTCTACCCATATATTCTCATAGGAAATGCTGACACCACAATATGAATTGTGCAAAATTTATTGGGACAATGAAGGGCACTGACATTCTGTTTTGTACACGCCCCCTTCACATGATTCCATGAAAAAAAAAGAAAAAAAGGGAAGAGGAATGCAGCAGCTAACTATGAGGTGTGACCATTGTAATGCCATGGAGCTAATCACGTCAACTAAAGGAAGGGATTTGGATTTGGGTGATGCATTTTTGGAGATATGATTATCATCATAGAAAGCAATAAGTTTTCCTAGCCGCCAGTGTCCAGCCCATGAGCAGACCTCATTGGTGATCCCTTCCATTTGGCAGTCATCACCAACAATACAATATCTAGGAAATTAAAAAAAATAGTAAATAACTTTGAATGATGTTGAATTTATTGCTCTAATTTAGTGAAAAAGAAATAATTGACTCAAAAGAAAGCCTCTAAAACACAAAATTCAAATAAGGATCTTACATATAATGATCAATTATTGTACTATCTGGTTTATTGTATCTAGCAACCAGATGTTTTTCAGCAACTGCTAAGCCAACCACATTGCAAATTCCTTTACCAAGTGGCCCTATGTAGGAGACATTTAAAAGCCATCACAATCATTTTCTGCTCTTCAATAGAGTAAGTTTCAAAAAATAAATTCAAGTAAAATGTGCATAATAAGGAAATGTGCCACTACCATTTCCACACTGTGTCTCAAAAATTCTCGTGATAAAACTAAGTGTTCGCCTCACCAATCGTAGCTTCAACCTCTTCCTAAAAGTAACAAGCATATATCCATCAAACTCAATTATATGACAAATCACTATTTTTAGCTGATTCTTAGCTCTTGAATCTTACAAAATCAAATTAAGATGTAAAAATGAATTCAGAATTTGCTAAAAGAGCCAAATCCATTAGAGTGGGAAATCAAATCCACTTTTCTCTCACTTTTTAAAACGAACTTAACTCATCCCTAACTCATTATGCGTCGGCATAAGATTGTATTATGTATATTAACAATGAGATATTGAAGACGGCGTTATACTCAAAATCTGCAAGTGTTAGAATTTTCAAATCAGCATCATCATCTAGATCTCGAGTGGTGATTAGTCTAGAAGATCAACTCCCAGTGGAGCAGCAGTTAATCCGACACCTCTCAACTCCATTGCATCTTCACATGTAGATTTGCAATCATACCAAAATCTACAGAACTTTAAACTAAACTAATATCTTCACCCAGATCCACAATAACTGTAAGTCCGTGAGATTAACTCTCAGAAATGCTACAGTTAATCCAACAGATATTTCTATTTCTCATAATGTGTTGTATTTTGCCACAATGTTTGCAAATCCATTGTAATTCAGACAGTTAGTTTATACTCAAGCTAATTCAATATGTTTAGAATTGTCACAAGTAGTTAAGTAGTCTAACTACAATTAGGTTATTTTGATCTCTAATTGGGAAACAGAAGAGCTTTGTATATCGATTCTTTCATCAAAATTCTCCTAGATATCTCTTCTTCCAGGTCACTTTCAGCTATCACCGATGGCATAAATCTATTTTACTATGAAATGAAGAATATATTTACACGACTATGATATGACAATCAGAGTATCACTAACATATTAGTACCATGCATTCTATTTTTTTGAATAAACATTTAAAGAAGAAAAATAAAAATTATATCTACCAACATGTTTGTGTTATTAATTATAACGATCATATTCCATGCTAAAATACTTTAATATAATCCCAGTTAAAGCTCTAGCCCTAACTAGCCCTACTGGTCTATTAGGGAAGATAATATCTTAGTTTGATTTGAATTTGAGTTTTTCCTTATCAAAATTTACAGAGAAGTCACTAAGTTAACCAACATTTATCATGCAGACTTATCATTAGCCCTGCAAATTTTGGAGGATAATGATGCAGGATTAATATTTATCCACATCAGATAATAAAATAGGATAAAAAATACATAATAGCTATTAGTTTAATGTCCTGACCTATGTGTTACTTATATTTTGCTTGAACAAATAGCAGAGCTTCTGATGAAGATTTGTCTTGTCAGAATGTTCAAGATCCAAAGCCTGCAATGCAGCTTAAAAATGCATATTTTAGTGATAAACTGATAATCAGAAAAATGTCATAAGTCTAACTGATTAATACCTCATATAAGCGACAATTATAGGATGTGACTAAGGTTTCTAATTTATGCCAAAGAAATCAGAAAAAAATAAACCTTTGCTCTAGATCAATCAAACAAATAGCATTTAAAATACACAAATTAACATACCTTGGCATATAAGGTATGAAATATTGTGTTCTCTGTGGTGCAGGAAGTGGCACTAAGTACTTCAAGTCCATCATTTTCCAGTGCAAGGAGAATATCAGACAAGAGAATTTGACAATTTAATGAGCTTGTTGAGACTTCAATACCTGAACCCACAGCCATTATCTTCACAGAGGAAAAAGGTTGCGATCTACCACACAATGGCAGAACCTTACAATTTTTATCTTCACATTTAAATTTAGACAAAATTCTCATGTCTTCTCTTTTTTTGGAAATCTCTTTTATATGTTCCTGCAGATGCTTAATGTACTCAGCCACTCCCTCAACTTGATCTGACAGTGAACGTCTTCCCTGCACAACACAATTTCTACTATTAAGTTGACCTAAACCCCATACACAAAATTTATCCAGCATTCTCAACAAACAAAACAAGAAATATATTTACCATAATATATTCATGCCCCTTTAAAGACTGCGGTCGGAACAAGCGCCATCCCAATTTCAAAACATTGAAATCCATGGCCTGCCTGAGGAGCCATTACAGAAGAAGCCACTGCACTAAGATGTATTCCTGCAACAAATGCGGAAAGGACTTTTCTTTCGTGGGTGATCTCAAAACCCATGGTAACAAGTTCAGAAATGCAAGCTGGCGCTGCTCCTGTAGCTCCACATTTTCTACGAAGAATAAGCTATTTCACCATGTCACCTTGTTTCAGGAAGGTCACAAGCCTGTGCTGCCCTTGCATGCCTCATCTGCTACTGCTCCACCTTCCAAGGAGGTAAAGCCATTAGAGAAAAGCTCCTCTACCATCCATAAAACTTCCTCTGAATTCCTCCTCTCATCCTACGCCATAAACCCTTCACATATACCACGACCCCTATTGGATTTGACCGTTGGCGTGTAAATGAAGCATGTCACCTGCAATGCTTGCCTGCCCCTCCCCCCTTTCACGTGAAGAGACACGGAGGTTACCGTGCATAGTACAGGGGGCCTCTAGAGGAAAGCCAAGGGTCAAGTAATGCTGAGAAAAACTGTCTGTGCAATCCCGCCAGTCGAAGTTCCATATTTTCAGCAAATTCCAATTGCACTCTCTCGCAGCATCGTATGAGACTTTCCTACGATTTCCCACTCTATAACAGCCTCCCTATCGGCTACTGTAAAACCATCATTTTGGGTAAGGTATTACATGCCATTTCAAGTCTCACAATCTATTATCAATAAGAATCCATTATCATTCTAATGGTAATGTGAATAAGGTAAATCATGATATAATAATAGAGAAACATTTAATTTCAAACAAAGCAGAATAATATTTTGTAAGTTCTAGCATTTTAAATATATTTATCTAAGAAGGACATACTGGTCAGCTCTTTCAATTAATTTATTTATTTTAAGAGTTTTTCTCGCTTTTAGAGTTATTTTTTTATTATTATTGAAAGGTATCTTGTCAGTGAAAAAACCTTTAATTTAAATTGACAAGTTATGTGTTAAATATCTTAAATGGCTCTAGGAAAATTCATGGCTAGTAATTCAATCGCGGGGAAAACACCACCATGACAAATGACGAGAAAATTCAATCGCCATGAAAAAAATTGACCGCTCAAGTAAAATCTCACCACTATCGTGAGTAAAATTAACCACCATTAATGTTTTTTAATATAGATTTAAAGAAAAATGATTTTTTTTTTAAAAGAATGATTTGATTTATGATAATAAAAAATTAATCATATTAAATTTAGAGAATTTGATTTATTATAATAAAAATAAAAATATTTTTCAATATATTTTTTATTTTTAATATATTTTATCATATATTTTCAATATATTTTATGACAATAAAAATAAAAAACAAATCGATTAACCTCAATTTACTATCATAAATAAAACACATGGAAAATATATATATTTTTAATATTTGTACAAAGAAACACATGGAAAAATAAAAAAATGTATATATAATATTTTATATAAAAAAAAAAATCCATTGTTTCATGATACAATATTGTATAATAAATATTTTTTTAAATATTTTTTTTATGTTTATTGTATAAAATAAAGGAACACATGGAAAATAAAATAATATTTAAAGTAGAAATTAAAGTAAATAATTTATTTTTCTTTTAACTTTTTATGAAAATTAGTGCATAATTTTCATTTTTGTAGTTTTTCTTTCTGTTTTTGCTTAGGCACGAGATTTAATTCGACTCCAAAGGGATTTCTCTATAAAATGAATGGACACAAAAAAGTAAAGGAAGATTTGAGAGCGCACTATGGAGGATGCTTATGCAACGAGTTTACTTGGTTCTTTAACTCTTCCAAAAAGGATGAGGCTTTTCGACGAAATTAAGCAACTGCTATGAATATCCGTAGTTCTCAAGCATATGAATATGGCAGTATGTATACATGGCTTCTATGTTGTGGATATATCAAATCAAACACCGAAAAGACTATGTTTTGTCACCAATGTTTTGCAGCTCAAATTAAGCTCCAACATCTGTGTTAATGGATTTTCCTCATCTTAAGTTAGGGTTACCTTAAGCACTTTTGTTAATTTGAAGTTGTGTTTGTCTCCTTGCTAATTGACAAGATGTTTTGCGATTCAAGTGGGAGAACAAGAAACTGTTGGTCATAAAATGCGTGGGTAAATGGAAATGTGATGGCGAAGGTGAAGAGGAGCGCAAGCTTCTGCGAGTGGAAAGGAAGGTGAATCACAGGTTTACCGAGAAATTTAGATTACCTGGCAATGCTAAAGCCGATGAGATTTTTTTTTCCTACATTGATGGATTTTTTTGGTTACTGTGCCTAGGATTTTTCCTAAGAAACCCAAGTCGATTGAGATTTCCATTGGCTGAAAAAGGGTTTCTGTCAATAACAGTCATTGTTTTCTCTCTATTTGTAAAGAAAAGTGCAGGGAGAGACAAATTCACTAGTTTTTTGAGATGAATTTAAGCTTTTCATATGTTCCACATGTGGGTAAATTATAAGATTATTAAAAAACTAAAAATATGATTGCACCGATATTGAATTCTGATCCAACAAAATTGAATTTTGATACATACAAAAGTTGTAAGCATAATGGTCCAAATTCTATGTATGAAATTGTAATTGGGTGTATGGACTCTCTAAACTTGATTACGAAAATATCAATAAAACACTATGAAACCAATTGGAAGCACTAGATATCATAGTTACAAATATAAATTCAAAAGCACTATCCTTCATGAAAAAAAGTTATATGTTATAATGGTGAGCATCACCTCCTTAAAAATGGTGTTTACCTAAAACTACTTTCAGCTGAGATGGAAAAGAAGTGCAATTTGATTCAAAAAAATTGAAAAATATTTTAGAATCTATAGACAAAATGTCACAAATCACTAGTTTGCACTTCATCTTCAAATTCCCTCATGGTTTAGTCGCTAGGTGTTCTAAAGTGAATATTTAGTTAAAAAGATTAGTTCTGTCCAAATTGGCCAAACTTGTAAAACCAAGGTTGTTGGGATCACCCAAAGTCAGAGAAATTTTGAATAAAAGAGAGTTTAGCGTGATAGAATGTTGTTTAGTGTTTTTCTTTGCGTTTCTTCATGGTTAAAGATGTTCCCATGCAATTTGGATGTGATGATAAAAGTTGTTTAGAGGTGTCATATCTAGAATTTTAGGTTCTGGATCATTTTGTAGTGGAAGATGTGGTTGAAAATATGTTTGTATGGTAAAACATGGTGTTTGGGAGAAATGAAATTTCTCTACATTTCTTTGTAGTGGAGTGTCTAGTATTACATATCTAGGAGTATTCTTATAAAGTTTCCATCTACCTTCACTTGAAGTTTTAGGTGCCAAGTTGTTCCACAAGATTGTTTGATGTGTTGGGTGTCTGTGCCAGTACATCTAGTTACACAGAATGAAGGTGTCTTGAGTTTCAAGTGGTTATAGTAGTTGTGCAGAATATTTTGATGATGTTGGAATATTTTAAGATATTGTATGAATAATGTGGAATGTTGTTGTGTGGTTTTTGAGATTCTTATGGACATTGAGAGGTGTTTTTGGAGTTACTTGTTAGAGTTAGTGTAGGTTTGGATGACATGGCATTTTAGTGCTAATTATGGAGGATAATTGTTGATAGAGGAAGCGTTAAGAAGCATGTTTATGTACATTTGGGTGCTAATTAAGTATTGGAATGGTTTAGATTCACTTCATTATATTGTGGAAGTGTTTGGTGTTGACCTATTTGATGTTGCATGGTTGAGGTCTATATGTTTCAATAAGGCCGACCTAATTAAGATTGTTTTAGGTCATGAAGGATACAAATGTAAGGATAATTATTGTATAGATGATGTGTGAAAAGTGTGTGATGTGGAGGATGTTAAAATGATCAAGAATGTTGATCTAAGTGCAAGCCTTAATGCTTATGACTTTGTAATGTAGTGAGCAGAAGGTTTCTACATTTCAGTCTATTTGATAAGTTATTTGTTCTTTAGATGAACTATTCCTTTAGCATATGAGAGATCCATTGTTAACAATTCAAATTGGTAGTGAGATACCCCTTCTTCTTTCTTTCTTCTGGATAGTTAGTGCTTTGGTAGTGAGACTTATTGTAGTTAGTGTTGTAATTCATATATTACTAAGCTAATGTCAACATAATGTTGCTATTGTTGCCATTGACGTCATACTTCAATATAGTTGTAGAGGTTGTTGGTCTAACTTGTGTTTATAGAAAAGACTATTGTAGTTAGAAAATGTTGCATATTGTAGATGATGTAGATATGTTACAAAGATATGAGTAGCTTTTTTGATGAAGCTCATTCACTTTGTTTCCAAGCGCTTTTAAGAAAGTTTGAATAAAAGAGAGTTTAGTGCGGCAAAGTGTTGTTCAGTTTTTTCTCTACATTTGTTCATGGTTAAAGATGTGCCCATGTAGTTAGGATGTGATGATAAAAGGTGTTCAAAGGTGTCATATCTAGAGTTTTAGGTTATGAATCATTCTGTAGTGGAAGATGTGTTTGATAGTATATTTTTCTTGTAAAATAGGGCATATGGGAGAAATGAAATTGCTCTGCATTTCTTTGTAGTGAATTTTCTAGTATTGTGGATCTAGGAGAATTATTTAAAAAAATTCATCTACCTTCCCTTGATTTTTTCAAGTGCTAAGCTATTCCAAAAGATTGTTTGATGTGCTGGGTGTCTATGCCAGTACATCTGGTTGCACAAAATGAAGGTGTTCCTGAGTTTCAAGTGGTTATAGTAGAGAAAACTATTTTGATAATGTTGGAATATTCTAAGATGTATGAATAGTTTGGAATGTTTTTGTTTGGACCACAAGATGTTTTTGGACATTGAGAGGTGTGTTCCGAGTTACTTGTTAGTGTTATTATAGGTTTGGTTGACTTGGCATACTATCACTAATTATGGAGGATAATTGTTGGTAGAGGAAGTGTTAAGAAGCATGTTTGTGTAGATTTAGGTCCCAGTTAAGTATTGGCATGGTTTGAATTCACTTATTTATATTGCGGAAGTGTTTGGTGTTGACCTATTTGATGTTACATAGTTGAGGTGTATAGGTTTCATTAAGGCCGACCTAATTAAGATTTTTTTAGTTCACGAAGGATATAAATATAAGGATAATTTTTGTATGGATGATGTGTGAAGAGTGTGTGATGCAAAGGATGTGAAAATGATCAATTATGTTGATCTGAGTACAAGCCTTAATGCTTATGACTTTGTAATGTAGTGAGCAGAAGCTGTCTACATTTCAATCTGTTTGATAAGTTGTTTGTGCTTTAGTGGAACTATACCTTTAGCATATGAGAGATCCATTGTTATTAGTTCAAATGGGTAGTGAGCTACCCATTCTTATTTCTTTCTCGATAGTGAACTTCCTTTGGTAGTGAGCTATAGATAGCAAGCCTTTCTTTATCTTTTTAGGAAGTGAGCCTTATTTTATTTAGTGTTGCAATTCATATATTACTAAGCTAATCTTCATTGTGGTTTTTCCCTTCTTGTGTTTTCCATGTAAATCTATTGTTCTTATGTGTTTGATGTGTTTACATTATTGCTTTACATGTTAACATTCTATTAATTCATGTTAAGGGTTTAATGGTAGATAAGGGTTTAAGAAATATTACAAATTTGAATGTTAATGAGGTTTTTTGATTGTTGGAGTAAATCATATTTACCTAGGCTTAAGTTTTAACTTAGGTACATAGTTTGCATTTAATAGGGTAATTAGTTTTTAATTCCTAAATTGGGTGGTTGCATACCAGTCAACATTTTCATGGCTTTATAAGCCTATAGCATTATGTAAATTAATCATTTCATATTCAACATATTTTCTCTTCGGTGAAAGAGCATTTGCTTCTATCATGCATTGTGAAGGTCTCAATGAAATTGGTTGTTTATGGGAGTTTGTTGCTCTATCATGGTATTAGAGCCTCCCAGTTTGTAGTATCTTCCTTGAGAGTTTTTGTTGGAGAAGTGGCTGGAGATATGTTTATTTTGGCATTTGAAATTATGTAAATTTCAAAGATTGCCTCAATTTCAATATTTTTCTGTTGCTGGTGATTTTGGAGCAATGTTTGATTTTTAGGCATTTCAAATTCCTTGCTTGAAGCCTATGATTTGCATATTGAGAGAGGCATTTGAAGGAATAGAGGTGTGGAAATTTCTGGCGTGAGACTTCGTATATGAAGACCTATTTTTTTCTGTAGCATTCAATTTGGATTTTTGTGTAGGCAAGATTAATTGTTGTTCAAGAGGTGCTTTTTTTATTGATATCTTTCATTGTTGGTTGTGATTCCTAAGTTGGACCTGATTCTATTTACTAAGGCCAACTTGCATTGGAGTTTGAAATAAATTTCAATCTCTGCAGGAACGTCTTGATTGGTGGTCATGAATATCAGCAAGGAGGGCATTTCTTTTTAGAAATGTAGCAATTTCACTAGTTTGAAGGCTACATTTTGAATTCTTGAAGCCCGATTTTGACAAGGAGACTTGATTTCTGTGTTTGGAGAGGTCATTCACACCAACAAAAAGAAATTTCCTCTATGCTTGGAGGCATTTTGTTTGGTTCT
>VDFB02191739.1:0-20237 GCA_007258455.2 Sequoia sempervirens
AAACCCACAAATTGCACAGTTTAATGGGAAGAATTATGAGTACTGGTCAATTACCATGAAAGCACTATTTAGTTCACAAGATATATGGGATTTAGTAGAGAATGGATTTGCAGAGCCAGCAGATGCAGTAGCATACAATGCTTTAACACAAGCAGAGAAAGACTTATTGAAGGACACAAGGAAAAAAGATTCAAAGGCTTTATTTTATCTGTTTCAAGCTATACATGAGAGCATTTTTTCAAGGATATCAGCAGCAACAAAGTCCAAACAAGCATGGGACATACTTCAAACAGCCTATCAAGGCATGGCAAAAGTTAAAACAACAAAGCTACAAATGCTGAGAAGAGATTTTGAAACAATATGTATGAAGGACAATGAATCTGTAGATTCATTCTACACCCAAGTCATTAGGGTGGTTAATCAAATTAGGTCTCATGGAGAAAATCTGGAAGATACCAGAGTTGTTGAAAATATTTTAAGGAGTTTGCCCACAAAATTTTTACCAATTGTAGTTGTTATAGAAGAGACAAAGAATCTCTCACAGTTCTCAGTTGATGAGTTGTATGCATCTCTAATTTCTCATGAACACAGGCTGAAAAGGTCAGCAGATACATCACTGGAGCATGCTTTCAAAACTCAGGCTTCAGTCAGTCAAGGAAGAGGTAGAGGTAGATCAAGAGGAAGAGGAAGAAACTCTTACAGAGGTGAAAGATACAGTTTATCAAGCTCAAGTGGAAGATGCAGCAATCAAGGCTCAAGCCAAAACTCAACACAGAATCAGTCACAAAATCAAAGGTATGAGAAATCTCAAGTCCAATGTCACTATTGTAAAAAATATGGGCATTATATGAATGAGTGTAGAAAGAAGCAGTATGATAATAATAGACAAAATGCAAATTTTTCAAGAGAAGGTCAAAATCAGGATTCAGATAAGAGAACAATGTTTTTAGCTTGTAATGTTGCTCAAGCAAATGAAAAAGATGTATGGTTTTTAGATTCAGGCTGTAGCAATCATATGACAGGGAATCTAGAAATGTTTTCAAGTTTAAATGAGAATGTAAAGTCTGATGTTACATTGGGTAATGACAACAAGGTGTCAGTCAAAGGAAAAGGAGATGTCGATATTCTAACTAAACAGGGGGAGAAAAAGTATATTTTAGATGTGTATTTTGTGCCTGGTCTGAAACATAACTTAATGAGTGTAGGGCAACTGGTTCAAAAAGGGTATAGAGTAACCTTCAAGAATGGTCTGTGCACAATTTTAGATAAATACCCAAGCAACCAGCTTATTGCAAAAGTTAGAATGACAAACAACATAATGTTTCCCTTAAAGATAAGGCCAAATTTGAATATAAATTATGCTCAAACACAACACTTAATGAATTCACAAGTGGGTAGAGAAGAAACTATAGCAGTAGTGCATACAATCTTTCAAGCTGAGATAAAAGATGAAAACTGGTTATGGCACCTGAGATTTGGGCATCTCAACTTTGGAGGTTCGAATTGCGCTTCATAGGAAAGGCATGGTCAAGGGACTACCTTTTAATAGAAAAACGAGAAAGGGTATGTAAGGTGCATTTTAGGAAAACAACATAGAGAATCATTTTCAGCGGGAAAATCAACTAGAGCAAAAGCCCCTTTGGAAATTATACATTCAGATTTGTGTGGACCTATACAAACACCTTCAATAGGTGGTAGTTTTTATTTTCTGACATTCATTGATGATTATTCAAGAAAAACATGGGTTTATTTTCTAAAGCAGAAAAATGAAGTGTTTGATCTGTTTCGTCAGTTCAAGAATTTGGTTGAAAAACAAAGTGGTTATTATATTAAAGTGTTGAGAACAGATAGAGGTGGTGAATATATTTCAAGAGAATTTTTTAATTTTTGCAAGGATCATGGAATTCACAAGCAATTCACAACTAGATACACACCTCAAAAAAATGGAGTAGCTGAAAGGAAAAATAGAACAATCATGGAAATGGCTAGAAGCATGTTGAAAGCCAAACACTTGTCAAATCAATATTGGGCAGAAGCAATTTCTTGTGCAGCCTATATAATGAATAGGTGTCCAACAAAAAGTGTTATGAATATGGTACCTGAAGAAGCATGGACAAGAAGAAAACATAGTGTTACTCACATGAGAGTATTTGGATGTGTAGCATATGCACATGTGCCTGATGAATTGAGAAGGAAGCTAGATAACAAAGGAGAAAAATGTATATTTGTTGGATACGGTGAAGAATCCAAAGCTTATAAGCTCTATAATCCAACAACAAAGAAAGTTATAATCAGCAGAGATGTACAATTTGTAGAATATGAAGCATGGGATGGAAGTATAGAGAAGACAGTCAATATTTCAGCTAGTATACCTCAAGAGGAGAATGAAGTTCCAGCATCAACAAATATTCCAACTATTGTGACTCCTACCACTCCCATTCAAGCTCAGCAAAGTAGTCCACAAGTGACACCGGCATCGATTGTAAGAACAACCTCAATCATTCAAGGAAGCAGTCCAACAAGAGGACAACAAACACCATCTACAGCAGGACCATCAGGTCCACATTCCACAAGTTCAAGTGATATGTCAAATCCTACATTGGCAAGTCTGAGAAGACAGAAAATCAGAAGCATAAGAGATATATATGAGCAAAATGAAGGTGAGAATAATTCAGATCAGATTTCTCTTTGTGCATTTTATTCTCAAATAGAAGATCCGGTTCATTTTGAAGATGCAGTCAAAGATGATAAATGGGTAAGTGCTATGGATGAAGAGATTGAAGCAATTGAAAAGAATCAGACATGGGAACTAGTCAGTCTTCCAAAAGACAAAGATGTTATTGGAGTGAAATGGGTTTATAAAACCAAATTGAATGAAAAAGATGAAGTTCAGAAGCTTAAAGCAAGATTGGTTGTAAAGGGCTATTCACAACAGCCTGGAATTGATTACAATGAAACATTTGCACCTGTAGCGCGATTGGATACTATAAGGATGATTTTAGCTTTAGCAGCTCAGAATAAGTGGTTTGTATCTCAAATGGATGTGAAGTCAGCTTTTTTAAATGGTTATTTAGAAGAAGTTTATGTGGATCAGCCACCTGGATATGAAATTCTGGGTCAGGAAGACAAAGTTTACAAATTGAAAAAGGCATTGTATGGATTGAAGCAAGCCCCAAGAGCTTGGTATAGCAGAATAGATAGTTATCTTTTGCTGAATGGATTTAATAGATGTAGCAGTGAGCCCACACTGTATACAAAAATGAATGAAGAAGGTGAAATACTAATAGTATGCTTATATGTGGATGATTTAATTTTCACTGGCAATTTGTCAATTGATCTGTTCAAGGCAGACATGAAGAAAGAATTTGAAATGACAGACTTAGGTCTAATGAAGTATTTTTTAGGCATTGAAGTAAATCAAAATGAAAATGGTATTTTTATTTCACAGTCAAAATATGCAAATGACATTTTGAAAAGGTTTAATATGATGAAGTGCAAACCAGCACCAACACCTACAGTGACAGGTCTGAAACTAAGCAAGGATGATAGAGGGTCTAATGTTGATCCAAATTTGTTTAAGAGGCTTGTTGGAAGTCTCATGTATCTCACAGCCACAAGGCCAGACATTATGTATGGAGTAAGTTTGATTTCTAGGTTTATGGAAACACCAAAGACGCATTGGGCGAGGAAAAGAATTTACAAAGAGATTACGGCATTAAGTATTCGAGTTGGGGCGGGGTTTCGAAACTCATAGGATACCTGACGGTGTTATCGTAGCATTGATGATAAACACGTCACGGTTATGTATTTAATTTTGGGGTTGGAGTTGTCTCATGGTCTTCAAAAAGCATTATCAGTTTTAATCTTTCATCCCGGTGGCGAGAGTATGTGGAAGCCACGATGCGGCAATAATCAGCGGTTTGGATGAGAAAAGAATTTTGAAAGAATTGCAAAATGAACAAATGGAGGCAACAAAAATTTACTGTGATAACAATTCAGCCATTGCTCTTTCGAAAAATCCAGTCTTTCATAAGAGAAGCAAGCACATTGATACCAGATATCATTTTATCAGAGAATTAATTAACAATGGTGATATATTTTTAGGTTTTCGCGGAGATCGAGGAAGAAGCGAAAGTCGCGGTATCTTCACAAAAGCGGCCCCGGGGAAGAGACAATTTTATTTTCAAAAGAAACGAGATTGAGCATAATTGAAGACGGCAGTTAATGAAATTTGTTGGAATATTAACCCTAACTGCTGTCGTCCCCGCCAACCACTGCCCGCTATATCGCAATCAATAAATTAGCCATTGCGATACCGCGGGAGACTTCCGTAGTCTTTTTGTTTTATCAACCGCCTGTTGTCACCTCCAGCCAATGCCCGCTATATCGCAATCAATAAAATATTCATCGCGATATCACGGGAGACTCCGTAAAAGTTTGTTTTATTCTAACCGCCAGCCGTTTACTTTTGTTTACCGGGCCGTCAACTAACCGCTGCCCGCAATATCGCAATCAAGTTTTTAACCATCGCGATACCGCGGGGAACTATGGAGAAAGCCGCCACCGCCAGAAAGTTTCGGAGTACGAAGGAATTAATATTTAAGTTTTTATATTATGTAAAGGACATTGTATTAAATGCATTTTGACGGGGGAAAAGTTAGTTAGGTGATTTTGAATTTAAATTGTAATTTCAGGCTTTCTCATCCGTAAAAATCTTCACGTGATTTTTACCTATATGTATAGGTATATGTAATTTATTTTTTGACGGAGGTATGTGAATGTGAGCAAACAGAAAATTACGAGCAGCAGCTCTGTGTGTTAGAAAATAATATTTTATATTTTAATTTTTACTGTGTGTGAAAACTTCCTCCTCGCACGGCCTTCACGGACAACAACAAAAACAAAAAAACAAAAAGGGTCCAATATTGTTCGTCCACAGTCCACAAACTGTACAAAACACAACATTTACACCAGTTTAATGTTGTGAGATTGATGGTATGTTAATAGCTCTAAAAATTAGGCACATCATCGTTAATGCTATATTTTCTTGTAGGTATTTTATTATTTTTCATTAGTAGATTCATTGACCTATGCCATGGTTCTTTAGACTTTAGATTCATTGACCTATACCATGGTTCTTTAGACTTCAGATTCATTGACCTATACCATGGTTCTTTGGACTTCAAATGCAACTCCCTTTATCTTGTCGATCTTTTATAAAGAATATGGAAAGATAAATGCTTTTAAGGCCTTTTTGGATACTATTGTGTAAAATTTTCTAGTGGTCAAACTTTCCTGTGTATGAATTTAGTTGTAATAGTTCATAGTCTCAAATCCCACTATGATGCATTGGAGTCAAAATATTAACATACTCTCCAAGATACTGAAAAACAATTTCAAATTGACATTTCTCCACAAGGTTCATTTATTCAGCCCAAGAAGTGAATTCTGAACTATAAGAGAACCATTTATGTGCAGGTAAATGAACAAATCTAGCTGCCATTTACCTTGAAAGTGGTCCCATAAAGTTCAAAAGAGTTGAGTTAAACCATGGATGTGCCATTTCATTACCGATGATCTAGGAAAATGGTGGATGAATCTGAAATATTTGCATTCCATGTTATATATAAGAAAAAATTAAAGCATAACTTGCACATTCAGAGAAGAATGATGGAAAAACATAATTATGCAATAAATAGCTAGTAGCACTGTTAAAAACCAAAGAAATCAAAATTACGAACTATTTGTACATTGAAAACAAACATGAGTGCAAATGAGTCATAGTAGTGGTCTTTCTGCTACAAATATGGGAAAGCTTTTCAAGTAAAATCCTTTGAACAAAAAGTAGAAAAATTTCTATTTGAGGAAAAACATGTATGGAATATATTTATATACAATTTGGATCAGTGACTTTCATGATACATATATCTTGCCAACTTTGAAAATAAATATGACCTATTTATTTCAAACTAAGTTACCGATTTGGGTTCGAGGACGAGTGCAAGTATGAGAACCCGATACATGGGTACGTGAATTTTTTTAGGGGTTTGGGTAGGTGTGTGCATGTATATATACCTAAAAAAAGGAAATATACAGAATTGTAAAACTAAATCATTTCATAGTATGAAACTTGATCATTGATCAATGCCAAATGCTAAAGAGAAATATTAAATGCCAATTGACAATTGAAAAATATTCAAATAAGCCATATCAATGAACCCTCAAACCTCATCATACCCGTAGATGAACCCGCAAGTACTCACAGATGAACCTGAACAAAGTGCGTACACGAACTGGGTTTGGGGCCTATGGGTACGAACCCTACATCTATGATTTCAAATTAAGCATGTTTTGATTTTGAGTGTCTAAAAATTGTGTTTGATTGAAACATCCACATATGCCTACATTGTATCAAGAAAAATAGTAAACAAAAAATTCCTTTACTTCATTAGGTTGAGAAAATATAAGAGTATTATTTGGTTACAAAGCTTGGTTCAGTTTCTAGATTGCTCTCTTTGTTTCAATATAGAGTTCCAAAAGGTTGTATTTTCATCTATTGCATGATTTTACATATATTAGTTACAACCTCTAAGGGTCCCTAATTCTATAAATTGTGGACTTAGACAAAACATTTAAGTGGATACCTAAAGAATTCAAATAATAGTAGTAGTTTGAATAGAGAAAACTTTGTAAATATGTTGAATTTCAAGGATATTTTGCTTTCTAATAAGATGTTGCATCAATTTTGCAGGAATGTACAAGAGAAATGGTTACTTAAAGTTGTCTTGCAATGGAGGCTTGAATCAAATGTGACTTGTGGTATGATAAAAATGTTTTTCCATACGTGATGTCTCATCCCTCAATGGAAATGATTTTTAATTTTCTCTATAAGTAATCTTGATTCAATGCTTTTCACCTCAAACACAAAATTTTCTTCATTGCAAAGGTAATTCTTGCTTAGAAATATTATTCTTCAAGCAACATATTCTCTTTCAACAATTTTTTCTCATTAAAAACATGTGTTTTTTTAAGTTTGATTATATGATTGGATCCTTCTTGGCAGATTTGTGACATGGTTACCATAGCAAAGTTATTGAACTTGACATTGGTTGTTTCAGATCTTGATAAGCCTTCATTTTGGGTTGATTCAAGGTATGCATGCTTGATGGGAAGAACTAATATGCAAATTTATCATTCAACAATGTTAAACACATTTTGAATTTGATAGTAATTAATTGATAGACATTTTTAGTATTTTAGTGAGACCACTTTACAGGTACAATTCCATCCTCTATCAAAATCCTCTTAGTCTTAGATCAATTGGACTTCTTAGTGACTAATATCCATGGACCTATTCCTCCTGAAATAGGCATGCTCACCGAACTAAGTTTGCTCTGCCTCTATGATAATCAGTTGTTGGGCAGTATCCCTTCCTCCATAGGAAACTTTGTCGCAATTATATGTTTTTGCAATTGCTATACAATAATCTCACAGGTCCTATTCCACATGAAGTGGGAATTCTCATAAATTTGCAAGATCTTAATCTATTGGAAAATGGGCTTAGTGGAAACATACCAAAATCCTTAGGAAATTGTTCTAAAATCGAACCTCTTGACCTAAGGAACAATCAACTGAGTGGAATTGTGCCTAATGAGTTGGGAAATTTTCTCTTGGTTAAAAATTTTATATTAGAGCACAATCAACTTGGCAATATCAGTAATATCCCTTTTCTTTTTCTCACTGCTCTCTCAAACTATTCCAACTTAGAATATATAAAAATGTCTCACCATAATTTGAGTAGTGGTTTGTCTCCCTCTGCAAGCCACCTTTCTTCCAAGCTCTCCATCTCAAATTTTAGGAACAACCAAATAAGGGGAAACATACCTCAACAAATTACCAATCTTACCAACTTAACCTACTTGAACCTAAGTAATAATCTTTTGAGTGGGTACCTTCCATCTGGAATTAAAAGATTATATAAGTTGGAAAGATTGGATTTGAGTGGCAATAATCTACTAGGAGGCCTTCAATAGGAAATCCACAAGATGAAAAGTCTAGGGTTATTAGATGTTAGTTGGAACAAGCTATCCAGAACAATACCGGGCTCTCTTGGTTGACCTTAGTGGCTGAGGAGACTTATTCTGCACCATAACCATTTCTCAGGTGAGATACCTTTCGGTTTATAGAGATGTCCAAACTTAGAATTGGTCGACTTCTCTCACAACAACTTGAGTGGAAACATACCTGGAGAAGTTATGGCAAGGCTTAAATTTTTTTTGTTTTATTTGAATCTATCACAGGATTTTCTATAAGGACCTCTTCCTGTGGAAATAAGTAAAATTTTAAGTGCTCAATCAATAGACATTTCTTGTAATAAGCTTGACGGAATGACTCTATCAGCACTTGCAAACTACTTAGTAGTGGAGTATCTCAATCTCTCTCATAATTACCTTCTCTCATAATTCCCTTGAAGGCCCAATACCATATGCACTTTGGAAGTTACAAAATTTGGAATCTATTGATCTTTCATTCAATTTCCTATTAGGTACAATACCTACATCTCTTACAAAATGAAAGTGCTTTACTACTTGAATACTTCTTTCAATAATTTGGCAGGTCAAGTTCCAAAAGGAGGATTATTTTCAAATGACACATTTAATGCATCATTTATGGGAAATACTGGTCTCTATAGTCCAGAGAAATACTTAGCACATGCATGTCCAAACCAGGGTGAAAGAGTGAAGCCACTACTTATAAAAATGATGTTATCAGTTGTTGGAATGATTGAATTTTTACCGTGTACTTCAATATTTTGGAATATTGTGGTGTCAGAAATATTCATCACATCAATTTGATCTTCTAGAATTCATGTTTGGAAGACTAAGATATCCAAATTTTACATATCAAGATCTGATCAATGCTACAAATGGATTTAATGAGACAAATTTGATTGTTGTGGGTAGCTTTGGATCAATTTTTAAAGGAACTTTAAGAGATGGTATTGTGGTTGGAATCCAAGTTCACAATTTCCAAAATTAAGAACTCCAAAATAGTTTTATAAGGGAATGCAAAATATTGGCAAGGAATTGACATAAAAATATCATTAGAGTTATAAGTGCATGTTCATACCTTAACTTTAAGGCTTTGATTCTTTAGTTTGCTACATATGGGAGCTTGGAAGAGTGTTTGTATCCTGAAAGTAATGAGGAGGATGTTTGTGATGTCAAAATTGATGAATGTTTGAACATTGCTATTGATGTGGCCAATGGCATGGAATATCTGAATCATGATTGTCTAAACCAAGTTGTTCACTATGATTTGAAACCTAGCAATGTGCTTCTAGATGCAAACATGACAACTGTTGTAGCTGATTTTGGTATCTCAAGATTGGCTAGTCCTACAAACTTAATTGATTCCTTGAGCATGTCAATTTTCATGAGAGGATCTATTGGCTACATAGCTCCTGGTAAGCCTTCCCTTTCTATTATATTTATTATTTTAATATATATTTATTTAATATTGTCAAGGAAAAGATTTGGTATCGACTATAACCTTCTTGATTGCAGAGTATGGATTGGGAATGAACATTTCTACAAAAGGGGATGTTTATAGTTATGGAATTCTCTTGTTAGAGATTATCACAAGGAAGAGACCAACTGATGCCATATTTTTTGACGGCTAGAACCTCCCAAAGTGGGTGAGGGAAACTTTTCCACAGAGGCTGGCAGACATTGTTGACAGGAGGTTGTTAGAGAATGTGGAACACAATGACTGCCTTATTTCTTTCATACATATTGGCTTGCTATGCACATCTGAATCTCACCAAGAATGACCGACCATGCGAGATCTAAGAAGTGCATTGGAGATTGTAAGAACTACTTTCATTGGAGGTGCAACACCAACTTCCAATTTAGCAAGAACCATATTAGATTTGGTGCCACCGATTAGGTTGCTAATGGGATGGAGAGGGATGGTTTTGCAGGTGGTAAACCTCACATAATGCCTCAGAACATCAGTAATGCCAGGTGCTGGCAGCAATGCATGCCAGTTCACTGGCATCAGTAATTGCTTTAACATGGAAACACCGAATTCTGGGACAACGATATCAAATGGGCAATTCTGAAACCTCAGTTCTGGGCATTTTGAAGTGGCGTACCTCTCACAATCTCGTTGTGAGTTGGTGATGCATTTCAATTGATTTGTTTTTGCGCCTGGCAATTAAGAGCCGGTTGGGATCGGGATAACAGAGATATGCATTTACCACCATGGAATCGACATCCTCGTTCTGCCGGACGCTCATGTTTGGGACGGACCCGGCACGGCGATAAAGTCTGGCTCATCCGGGTTGATGGGCCTCCGTGAAATCGATTCAGCCTGGCTGCTGCAAATATGATTCCTTCGCCATTCAGTATTCTGGTGACGGTTATCAATTTCAGCCTTGCAGAATCAAAGGTTGGTCGAACCGCTGACCCGGAATCTCGTTGGGGCAGAACACTTTAACCATTAATGGAGACAGAGGTTAAGACTCGGGATGGGTCCATTGGCGCCGGTATAACTTCGATATCATTTCCATCGAACAAACGCCGATCGTGAAGAGCCAACTGAAGACTGTTTTGAACATTAAATTATGCAGGCTGACCGAATGCCACCGATCCATTGGCAAACTCCATTGCCAGCCAGAACTTCAATTCATTGGTACCGCCGGACAGTGCATTTGCTCTGGGAAATATGACCGACTATTCCGCCAGTATGAACAGTTAGCCGTTGCGGGTTTCCATTCTCCATTGGATTTTCCTGATGAAAGAAAGAAAAGATGCCTCTCTATCACCTTAAATCTCCTTGTGAACTCGATTTGCATTTAGTTCTTTTAGCAATATCATTCTTTATTGAAGAACAAGTAATAATGGGAAATATTTTTACCTTTGTTATTGCCACCATCAATTGTTTCTCAGAGGTTTACAAACCAAAGCATTGCTTTGAAACTGAAACTCATATGGTTGTATTTCACTCTCTTTTCATCTGCAATGAGAAAATGCAGTATGTTGGGCTCAACTCTTGTGGGGACCAATTTTCCTCCACATATTGAAGTATTAAACATGGTGAATTAGAAAATGAAATATTTACATGTACCTGCATAGTAAACAAACATGTTAGATAAAAATAGTGCAATTCAATGTTTCTCCAATGATTTCTTTTAGATATCTTCAATAAAGTTCTTCATTTTTCTTTTCTCTGATTAGTTATAAGGTAGCAAGTATTTCCTTGATTAGATATGCATAGAATAACGAATGGGAACCTAAGCTCTAACATTAATCTTTTCCACCTTTGTAGATTTATCTATTGGAGTAGCAGCTAGAAAACTCAATGATGTTGGAACAACCTCCAACTATGGGATTCATCATTCATTAGGAAATGATAGGTCCCATATCTTATTTTATGCAATTTATTTTCCTCTATTTACTTTCTATTTTGTTTGAAGTTTTCACCAGGATTTTCGTCAACCCAGCTGCAAATTGGTTTTGTCAGCGCCGGGGGTTTGCTAGCTGGCAGGGAGGGCACCTTTTTTTTTGTGGCGATGTGGGTATTGATTATTAAATGGGTTGGTGGCGATGGAGAATGTTTTCGTTGTAAGGGGGAAGGTGAATGGTAAGTGTTCGACGTGGAATTTTGCAAATACATGGGTTGGTGGCGGTGGAGGCAGTCTCCTCGAAAGGCAGAAGGTAAATGGTAAGTGCTTCTTGTCCCGATGGTTAATGCATTTTGTGGTTGTTGTATGATGGAGGCGGATGAAGTAAATGTAGATGGATGAAGTAATGTGATATTGAATGTAGCAGCTTGGGAAAGTATACTTTGATTAAGTTGCATTGTGAAAACAACAATTGTGGTGTTGGTTTCGTGGCAGACGACTGTGAAAAAAATCATTGGCTTCTACTCCATCGCTAGTTTTTAAGAGTCTTATGCTAGATTGAAAATTGGTGTTCTCTGGAATGTGTAAGTCATTTTACATGGGTGGTTTGCATGGATGGTTAATTTATTGTCTATGTTCTTCCCAAATTTTTGTATCTTTGGCATTATACCCATTGTGGAGATTTCAAAGAGAGTATCATTCTCTATCGATGAAGGAATTGTAGTTAAATGTTCTTTCTTTCGTAAAAAAATATGCTTAGGGTTGGTAATTTTTTCACTGTTCATTTATATTTTTGGTTATTTGTGTGTATCTTTCACATTGCAGTCATCATGATAGGAGAAATTTTGATTAAGTTGCATTGTCGAAACAACCATTGTGGTATTGGTTTCATAGGAGGCCATTGTAAAAATCCTTGAGTTTGGCTTTGTTGGTAGATTAATAGCAGAATATTGTAAAAAACTATGTCCTTCAGCTCCATTGCTGGTTTGATAGGAGGTTGTTCGCAAACCATTTTATGCTAGATTGAAAACTCTTGTGCTCCAGAATCTATAAGTCCTTTTACATGGGTAGTTTACATAGATGGTTCATTTATTGTTGATGTCTTCTTATTATATGTTTGTATCTTTGGCGTTATTCCCATTTTGGAGTTTCAAAAGACATTATCATTGTCTATGGATGGACAAATTGCGCAAAAATATTCTTTCTTTGTTCAAAAAATATGGTTAGGTTTAGTTATTTTTTCGCTCTTGGTTGATTGTTTTGGTTGTGTGTGTATACCCATTTTTGATATTTGAAAGACATTATCATTCTCTTTCTTTCTTCTGTAAAAAAAATATGGTTGGGAATGGGTATTTTCATGTTGTTTTTGTATTGTTTTGGTTGTTTGTGTGTATCTTTAGCTTTGTAGCCATTACCACATGGGAGAAGTTGTATTTATCTATGTGTAGGGTTTAGAGTTGTATGAAAGCATTAACATATTGGAGATAAAATTACTTTGGCCGTTGTCCAGTATTATTCAAGTCTTTTACAATTTCTCTATTTTTGGTGATGTAGCTCAAATTTTCAATGAATATTGTGGGGTTATACTGATTTTTACATGGGTTCTTTGGGTGATCCCACAATAGTGGTTTACAATTTTTGGCCAAACTGGACACTCAAATATTTTTTTTTAACAAAATGTTCACTTTTGGAAACCTATAGTGGCTAAACCATGAAGAATTTGAAGATGATGCAAAATAGTGATTTGTCGCATTTTGCCTGTAGATTCCAAATATATATTTTTTAAAAATTTGGAATCAGTTAAACTCTTTTTAAAATATAAGCGAAAACAAGTTTTTAGTAAACAACATTTTTAAGGGGAGTGACCTTTCACCGTACTCACTTGTATAATTTTTTTTTCGGAAGGATAAAATTGAAATTATTTTGAATTTAGATTTGTAACTATGATATCTAGTCTTGCATTGGTTAGATAGTGTTTATTGAATATTTTTTTTCATATCGAGTTTGAAATTGGCTTGAATTTTACAATTTAGGCGTAAATTGGGTAATAACACATAAAACTTTTTGTATGTATTGAAATTCAATTTATTTTTTTTTGTTGGATCGAGAATTCAATATCCCCGTGAATTCATATTTTCAAAAGCTTTGATGTCACTATTTTTCATATGTGCAAAACAAAGGTTTGATTTTTGGTGAAAAACCTATGTTTAATAAAACAAAAAAAATAAATACATAATAAAGCTCGAAATACTAAAATTATATTCATTGGATAGCTCATTAGGACTCGCCATGTGAGTTGGGTCTGTGAAATCTCCTCCATTTTCCATTGTCAACTCGAGCTTCAACACAAAATTTTAGACTTTGATGCGGGGAGGGTGAGAAAGGTGGGAAAAAGGGGGTTCGAACAGAAGCAGGGGGTTGAAAATTCAAACCCCCCTTTCAAGAGTATTTCTTTGTGTTTTTTGGAAGGAATGGTGGGACCTAGAATTTAATTGGTTCGCTCAAACCAGGGTTCATTCGAACCCTAAAAACCAATCCTTTTTACATGGGGTCATTTTTTGCAATTTTTCCTTTCTCACTTGAATTGTAAACCACTTTTGTGGGTTTACCCCTTTGCATAGATAATCTCCAAAAAATATGGTTAGGGTTAGTTATTTTTTCGCTCTTGGTCTATTGTTTTGGTTCTCTCTGTGTATAGCCATTTTTAATAATTGAAAGAGATTATCATTCTCTTTCTTTCTTTCATCAAAAAATATGGTTGGGCTTGGTTATTTGCACATTATTGGTCTATTGTTTTGGTTCTCTATGTGTATATTTGGAATTGTAGCCATTACCATGGGAGAAATTGTATTTATATGTGTGTAGGGTTTAGGGTTGTATGAAAGCATTAACATATTGGAGATAAAATTACTTTGGTGGTTGTGTAGTATTATTTTAGCTGGTCTTTTACAATTTCTCTATTTGTGGTGATGTAGCTCGAATTGTCAATGAAGCTTGTGGGTTTATACTAATTTTTACATGGTTGCTTTGCATAGATGATTGATGTATTGTCAACGTATTATTGTTTTATGTTTCTATCTTTTGTGTTATACTCATTTTTGAGACTTGAAGGAGATTATTAGTATTTGGGGGTTGGAGAGTGTGTAGTTAAATATTATTTGTTTCATAAAAAAAAAATGGATAGGGCTACTAATTTTTGGCTATGAGTGTTATTCTAATACCTCTTTTACAATTTATTGATTTCTCTATAATATTTAGTGAAAGTTGCCCTTGTTTATTCATACATATATAGACACATATATATACTCTGTGCATCTTTGCTGCCATACACATGGTTTGGTTTTCATTTTCAATGAAGCTTGTGGGGTTATACTCTATTATACATGGGTGTTTTGGATAAATGATTAATTTATTGTTAATGTCTTCTTGTTATATGTTTCTTTTCCTTTATACCTATTACCATAGGAGAAATTGTAATTAAATCTATTTTCTGTCACTGTTGGTCTATTGTATTTATTATCTCTATATTTATTTGGTGTTGCAACTATTAGCATAGGAGGAATTGTAGCTACTTGTGTGTAGGGTTTAGGGATGTATGAAACCATTCACATATTGGAGATAAAATTGCATTGGTGGGTGTTTAATAGTATCCTAATAGCTCTTTTTACAATTTCTCTATTTGTATATGATATTTAGTATCAGGTGATGTAGCTCGAATTTTCAATGGAGGTTGTGGCCTTATACTAATGTTTGTATGGGTGGTTTGCATACATTATTAATTTATTGTTAATGTGTTCTTCTAATAAGTTTCTATCTTTGGTATTATAGAAAATTTTGAGACTTGGAAGAGACTATTGCTCTTTGCGGGTGGAGAAATTACAGTAAAATGTTCTTCCTTTCGTGGGAAAAATATGGTTAGGTTTATGAAAATTTGGCTATTTAGTATTGCGCTAATAGGTCCTTTACAATTTTATGTATTTCTTCATATTGTCAAAAGAGATATGGTTGGGCTGAGTGATTTTTGAGGTCGTTGTTTATTCTTTGTAGTTATGGTTGTGCAACTTTGGATTTCTGTAGTTAAATCTTGTTTCTCTCACTATTGGCCTACTGTTTAGATTTTATGTGTATATCTTTGGCATTGGGAGCTCTATTTATTGTGGGTTTAGGGAAATTGCAGTTAAATCTTTTTCCTTCTGTGAAAAAATATGGTTGGAGTGAGTAATTTTTGTGGCCCTTGTTTATTGTTTGTAGTTATCATTGTGCATTTTTGGCTTGATAACCACTGCTATAGGGGCAACTATAGTTAAATCTTCTTAATTTTATGAAAAAAATTGAGTTGCATTGCATCACACTAAATATTATAAAGAAATAGAGAAATTCTAAAAGAGGTATTAGAATAACACTAATGTAGCTTGGAGTCTCGATTAAGTGTGTGTATATATATATAAGAAGGCTCTTTTGACAATGCGATTTAATCAATATAGTTTCACAGATTTTGCAACAGATCAATGTTAAAATTGTCGAGCTTGCTATCAAAAGGAACAATTAGCAAAGGTTGGGTCATATGAATAATAAATTAATCATTTATGCAAAATACCCATGTAGACATACAAATACATATATACATGTAAAAATATAGAGATATATATACATGTATACACATATACATATATATGTGTATATATACATATATATGTGTATATATACATATATATATATATGTGCATGTCTACATATGCATACATATATATGTACATGTCTACATGTCATACATATATGCTTGTAAATATATACTATATAGAATATATACATTAATAGCTTATCTGAGATACTCATATACATGTGAACTTATATATATATATATATATATATATGCATGTACACTAAATAAATCATTGATGCAAAATTACCATGTAAAACCACTTACAGATTCCATGGCACAACAACTTTAACTCCCCCCAAGATGCTATAGGATGGAACAAAATGCAACTATTTTAGCAATGGTTTGCTGCTAAAGTAACACCACACTTGCTATTTGCACAATGCATCTTAATTAATATTAAACATCGGAACTTGCTAACAATAGGAACAATAAGCACTTAACAAAAGGAATGAACAATAAATAATGTGATATCAAATCAACGTCATAATGGATCTCTTGACAATGCAACTTAATCAATATACTTTCTCGTACATTTCATAGTGCATCAATGTTAAACCCCTTCAACTTGGTATCAAAAGCAACAATAAACAAAGAACCAAAGACATGAACAATAAATTAATCATTTATGCAAAAATACCCATGTAAAACATGCACATATATATATACATGTAAACATATGGACATATATATGCATGTATACATATATATGTATATATACATGTACAAATATCCATGCATATATACATGTAAACATATACATACAAATATGTGCACATATGCATACATATATACATGTAAACATATATATACATATAAATACACAACTATATATAGATGAAATTAGTTTTCCTGGTGTTATATAGTAAATTCCTTTTTCATAGATATTTTATCCTTTCAGTATTTTCTTATAATATTAAGTGTCGAATCATGCTACTTAGATTATGAATTGGCAAGTGAACTATTATATAGATTGGTCCAGGTACGATATAATTTTATCTCTCTCTTTCCTTTATATTTATTAACACTGGAAGCATATCTATATTTATTTTTTTGTTAAACAAGTGTAATCAAGGAAAATACATATCATCACAACACATGGATAGAATGACTAAGGAAAATATATTTTCAAGCCTTTGAAAAGATCAGTGCATGTCTACTTCCATATCTATATATCTATATTTATTTTTTTGTTAAACAAGTGTAATCAAGGAAAATACATATCATCACAACACATGGATAGAATGACTAAGGAAAATATATTTTCAAGCCTTTGAAAAGATCAGTGCATGTCTACTTCCATATCTATATATATATGTATAAAATATATTGCACATTGTAATGCCCGCCGCATAACCTAGAGGAAGTTGCAATTCCTTATAAATGCACCAATTTTTACATTTTTATTTATTTATTTATTTTTTTAAAGAACAAATAACATGTAAGATGAATACACATTGCCCAGCATCCTCTAAGGCCACAAGACAAAGATTACTTTAAAACCCAAACAACAACAAAACTGAATATAAATCGAAACATTAATCACTTAAGGAAATGAGACAACATACACTCCATACAAGATAACTTACAACGAAGGATAAGAAATACCAAAAGATTTCAATTAACAATATTTAAACAATAAGATTACAACACTCATTCCCCGAATGAGGTAATTCCAACAAAATGATTACATATTACAAATTCCACCTCGATAACATATGAGGGGTAACAAAATACAATAAGAACTGAAAGAATGAAGCGTGAGAAGAATCTGATTCCCACGAGCTCTCCAACTGGAAATCACGAACACACGAACATGAAGAAGAGAACCTTGGATTTAAAGAGCATACGTTGACCACGAGGAATCAAAGGTTCCACTCCCTCCGTGCTAGGAGATAGTAACCAAGAGTTCCTACACAAGACCATCTACCCCTAGACACGAGCCACACAAAACTGAAACAAAATAAATACAAGACCTCATCACATGACTGAACGGTCATACATACAACTCTAGGTATGACTCACACAACATTGCCATAGGTTACATTGCTTCCAGACATAGAATGGATCAAAAGTATCACATAAAACATATACAAATTGTTGACTTAGGAAGAGTGTCATCGCATAGTTCGTCAAGGGATATCCTCTGGGAATCTTCCTAGGCCCCGGCCCCCACTACACGGGTTATCCTGGTAGCCTCTACCGCATTCCCGGCACCCATGCTTACTCATGCAGAACCAAATACCTCTCGTGAAGATGAGATAGGTGATCCTACCATTCCAGGCCTTCCCGTCTCATCCCAAGTCTACAACAAGCCCTTGGTTCCATGAGCGAGGCATACTTAATCTTATTTAAGGTTTGATGCATCCTAAACTTCTAAAAGTTTATTTAGTTATCACTGAATTAACCAACTTACAAAGGGTTATCCTGGCACCACTTTGTGTGCCGACGCCCATTGCAAGCCACTCTCCTAAGACAACACGCACGGTAATAACCAGAATAGGTATCCAGATGAACACAACCTCTCCATTCAAGGAGGTAACAAGGTTAAGACCCTCTCCAAACACTGGAGGAAAACAACAAGACAAAACCACTCCATCCAAGGAGGCACATATTACAAAACCTTCTCCTATTCCCAAGGAGGCACCAATTACAAAACCCGTACGTGAAAACCGAGTGAAACGACATGGTCACATGCACATTTTCCCATGGCACATCAAAATTGACTCACGTACTACAATCCCATACCAATACATGAACTCCTATTTGGAAGACTTCAACATTGACTCTATTCTCCCAACATTGAGGAAAAACATTAAACACTACAAGCATTCCAGTCAGTTAAGTAAACTAATGTTCAGATTTACTAAACCTAGTCAAACACAGTTTACATGACTTGCATTTATCCAAACAATTGAATCCATTTCTTTTCACGACAAGAAATATGCAAAGAACATGTCACATACTCTAAATTTCACAATCATATACTAAAACCAAGACATTTAAATAGATAACATCATTGAACTGGAATTAGACCATTCAATCACTCTATGTCTCACAATCATATACTGTAAATAAAATTACTTGATTAGCAAAACATTTCAATTAAATAGTAAGTCCTTCCTTTCTCTAAGTTTTGTCATTATATTCTATAATTAAAACATCTTGATAATAACACTTAGATCAACAATTCAGTCTTCAATTTCAACTCAACATTAAATAAATCAACTAAAACTCATTTCTACTTGAACACATTATATTCCAATCAATTATACTAAATAGTAAATGCATATGGCCTCTTTTCGACATTAAAGAATTTAATCCAATAATACAACTCTACTTGAGCAATCTATAATTAATCAAAATCAAATTATCAATAATTCAATATTTGACAAAAAAAAGTTCTTTGATTACAATAAAACGTTCGTTAATCCTAAGCTCTTCAATTTTGTTCCATAGTTAAAGACCATAACCACCTATGTGAACTAAGACATTCATTAACCCTAAGTTTCTCTATTGTCTTCTATACTTAGAACGTTTTGCTAAAAAGACATCTAGATGAAATAAATTAATCTTGAATTCAAATTCGCATCGATGATTTAACTAAATGTTAATCAAATCACCTAATCTATATTACCACTTGGATTAAATAAATAAATTAGACGAATTCAATATTCTACAAATGATCAACATCAACTTTCATTTCTTTGTTACCAATGCGATAATCATCCTAGAGTAAGTTCTATTTTCAAGATATTCAATTATCATTTAAACGTGTACCTCTAAATATCATTATAAAGTTCCATGATTTCTCAATTAAAACCGAATTTGAATCAATTTGATTAGTTAAGAGAGTATCGTTTATTACAACTTAATGGCAAAATCAACCCTACATAATTGCTTACAACAATTCTTTTAAAATTACGGCTACTTATTAAAATATAATTTCCTTCGATTATTATAATCACATAATCACTTTAAAATTTCCATTTACTATTTACCATCATTATAATATGCCAAATAAATATTATGCCAAATAAAATATTAATTAAATAAACTATTATTTTATTTGCATAAAAAAATAAATTATTAAAGTTTAAATTTAAATCCCATTTTAAAATTTCCATATAACATAATTTATTTAATTAAATTATTATATTTATATATATA
>VDFB02191740.1:0-21149 GCA_007258455.2 Sequoia sempervirens
AGAATACATGCACAAAACCCTCATGAGAAAACTTTAAGAACTATGGATTACCGAGGGAATTGAATTCATAGAAACTAGCCAAGGAATTCCTAGTTTCACTCTGAACAATTCAAACCTCAGAATGATGTCAAAGAGTGCATTCACAATCCTATTTCCAACCAAGATTGACAAGGTGATACAACTGATTAGAGGGACAAAAATCCCATCGTGTGTATGTATAGTGCTTCTAGACTCATCATATCCATCCTTATACAAGAAACTGATTAACATGATCTCCTCTGTAATGGAATTCACCTGACATATAGGGTCAAAGAGAACACCAGTTACGGTATTCCCATTGATACATGTGGGGATGTACAAAGGGGATGGTTCTCTGTTATAGTCCATCAAAAAATCTTGCGAGGTAAATGTTATAGTAGGAGATCCCCTCACAGGTTGCACATATGGGATGGGTAGATGTAAGAAGGAAGCCATCTTTATGTACACTAGATAGAGCTTTCATAGGATCGCCCAAGGGTTTCACAATTAGATGGTGACCCACACAAGGTTTCATCCTACAATTAGGGAACCTCTCAACTATGCCACTAGGGGTCGTAGGTTAGGTTACAAGGCTAGGCACCCTACAACACTCACACCCACAACACTCCTAGAATATGAGGGAAGGGTCTTTTAGCACTACCAAACAGAACCAGAATTGTTCACGTCGAGTTCACCAAAATGTAGAGGAGGGGGACCAACCACTCAGTGGCTCCAGGTCACAAAGACCTAAGAGTTGAAGGCTACCTTAATCTACCTCAAGTTGGACAAGTGTTTAGGATAGTGTTTGATACTATCGATAGAGAATGAAGAGAACTCTCTATGCTTCTATCAATCTACTGACCCAAAGGTTATGTTTAGACTAAGCGAGTAGGTTTCGGGAACCCAGATTTTGACTCTGTCAAGGGGAACTTGTAAGGGGGGTGCAAATTCATGCCTATACAGTAATAAAAAAAGGCTAGAAATAGTGGACCCCATTTAAGTGAATAGAGTTGGTCCCTATTTTTAGGCAGTTACTTGGTAGTTTAATTTTAGTTCTAAATGACACGCAAAGTGAATAGAAAAAATGTAGGTGTTTTATTTATGAAAACTCTAGTTAGGATGATATTTTTAGACAAGTTTTATAGTTGAAGTTATTTGCATTTAACTCTTTGTTGCAGTTAGTATAGACTAATTAGATGATATTAGCCTCTCCTTTTCTTTATAAAGGGACTATTCAAGATTGTAAAGGGGATGCCTCTTTTGATATGTAAATTTGTGGGACAATACTTAGCATTTAATATTTTTCTACAATAGTAGAGATAGAACTCTAGAAGGAGGAGATCAAGATTTTAGTGTAGTGAAGTCTAGCTAAAATTAATATTAAATATGCTTCTTCAATTGTCTTAAATATCTAGAATGGTAGAGTGCATTTATTATTCTTTGTACATTAAAATGTGTGAGAAATTTGAGAAAAGGTGTAATAGGAAGAAAAATATTAAAGGCCCAAATCACTCTGGTAAAGATAGAGCAAGGACTTGGGGAATGGGGAAACCTCATGTAACTAAGTACTTGAGAAAAGGAAATTTTGAAAACTTGAAAGTCATAAAGGACTTAGAGGAATCTAAGGAACATGAGGGAGCAATGATTGGAGGAAAAGCACACCAATAGTGAAAATTCTACTAACCCACCCTTGTCTAGAAATTGAGTCTAACAACCTCATACTTAGAAATTATAGGAAATTTTACAATTCACATACATGACTAAGACATGACGGAAAATAAAGCACCACTTCAAGCATAAATTTGATAAATGGGCCCCACAAATTTGATAAATGGGGCCCATAAATTTTATAAATGAGAACCATAGATTTGCTAAATGAGGCCCTTTAAGTGAAGGGAAAAAGCAACAAAGAAGACAACAAGACTAAAGGAGTTCCTTGGTTTTATCAAAAACTTGGAGATGTTGTAGTGTATAAATATGACCTAAATTAAAAGTTGCCTCTATAGTATCTCAATGATGGTGACTAGACTAGATTAAACAACATGGTAATGCAATGTTGTTCTAAGATATTAAAAAATCTATTCAAGGGAGATATAATGCTACAAACATGGAAACATAATCAAATTTGGGCATGGTCCATGTTGGCAAAAATATTCTATTGACCATTTCTAAGACATAGAAACAAAAATTTATCAACAAATGACAAATTGTGAGAAAATAAATTCTTGTAAATCATGAATAAAAAATACTTATGATAAAAATTTATAAACTTTGATTTGACAAATATGATATCGAAAAAAACATTATTTAAGCATTTAAAATATTTTATTGATTTTTAAAATTATTAATTAATTCATCTATTGTATTATCTTAATAAAATAAAGTTTAAAATTCTCCACTAAAGATACATATATTTTACTATAATAAAAATAAAAATAAATAATATGATCTAAGTTTTTTGAAACTATAAATTTTCTAATTTTAATTTATGAAGGTAAATTTTAAACTGCACATATAAAACACATTATTTAAAATATATATTTGATATAAAAAATTAAAAACACTAAAATATAAAAAATTAAAAAAAAAAAAAAACAAACAAACTCATGAAACTTTACGACTAATAATTCATTCACCTTTTATTATTTTGAAACACATAATGCGCAGACAGGATTTACATTCCACCACGTGAAACAGCCATGATAATGATTTTTTACATCTGATAATTTTTTAAACAAAATAAGAATCCTCGTGCTAATAATTCATTCACGTCAATTATAATGCACAGACAGGATTTACTTTCCACCACGTGAAACATTTACGATAATAATTATTGTTGGCCATTATATAACCTCTTTAATCTTAATATAATGTAAAGAAATTTATTAAAAAACATCCACTCATATTGTAAAACACGAACATTGAACGAAGTCCAAATCTTTTTTTTTTTAATTGAGGGAATGCAATTACAAATAAAAGAGCAGTTATAAAACTGCAAGAGAAGAGAGAAAAACCAACACAGACAAAGAGAAAAACGAGCAGCTCTCAAGAACTAAGGATACAACAGCAGCAAGAGACGAAGAGATTCAGCAATACAAGACAACGAGCTGTAAGAACAGCTCTTAAAAAACAATGGAAACAGCTGCAACATAACTAGAAGACATACAAGAACATGACAACACTATACATCTTGTAAAATGGCACTTAAGCCTTGGCTAATACAAAGTTTTTTCTTGCTCACTAACTATTCAACTTGTAGCTTGATTTGCCGAATCTGGAAACTCAACGTTGGATTCTTCAAAACGTCCTTCTGAAGAAGAGGAAACAAGGCAGCAAGACAAAACAGAATATTAGAGTAAAGCCTTAAAAACATAACTTCTTGATGATCATGATTGATAGTAAACACAACTTTGCATCTATTTCTCCATATATGTAATGAAGTCCAAATCTTCAATCAATTGTGAATATAGATGTGTATTCAACTACTCTTCCACCTTTGTCTGGATTCAATTAATGTTTAGTTGATTGTTAGGTAATTTAATGTAGATGGATCCATCCACAACATATCTAGTCTATTTCTATATATACCAAGGACAGACTCAACTGAGGCCGGGCTTTAAGTGTCACACACTAAGCTTTGACCGATCAAACTTTTTTGCCTTTTTCCCTTTTCCGTTGGGTTACGATGTGTTTGCCCTGCCGTCCTCACAAATGTACCGCTGCCCATCCATGGATTCCCCATGCCACATGCATTCCATAACCCGAAAAAATGTCAACTCACTGTAATTTGTATGATAAGGTGAGGATATTTTGCAGGTCTGTTGCTGAGTTTATTTTTATTTTTATATTTGTAATCGGATTTGATTCATGGTTTTTTTTGGAATGGATAAAAAGAGTATTTAATTAATTTTTATTAGTGGTTTCACATCAAAATTTAATTTGAATTTTTGTTCTTATAAATTTGATTGGAGATTAATAATATTTTTATTAATAAATTTATTGTAGTTTCTATATAGTATTTGACAAAGAAATCTATATAATAAACAGGTAGTTATTTTTAAAAGTAAAAATAAAATACATTGTATATATTATTATTAAAAAAAATGTGTTATTATGCTACTCTCTTAAATTAGGTAACTATAGGTTTCATTTTCAAATTGACCTTTTGAAATTAATAATTTATAATTGATATTATAAGTAATATAAAGAATTTTATATAAAGAATTGAGATTATTATAAGTAAAATAATTATATTATTATCAAATAAGGTTACCCAATAATATTTATTTAAGATGTATAAGTATATTATAAATAATTGACAAAAATATGTTAAAATAAAGTCTTGAAATTGTAGTTTTTATTTAATAAATATACTTAATTTACCAATTATATATCAAATATTTATAATGATTTGAAACTACAAATATATGACCATAACATATACCTATGAAATATTCATAAATTATTAAATCTCAATTGAGTATAGGATATATAATTACTTAAATCAAGCCACATTCTAGGTTATATAATATATTGATGCAAATATAATTTGGAACTAATAATAATATAATAGAGAAAATTACCTAATAAATAAACCTATTTTGTTAACAAATAAAATATTATATTATATATATATAATATTATTTACATTATATTATAAATTATCTATATATCTATATCAAATTGTAATATGATTAATAGTATAAACAAATTGAATATATAACTTAATCATAATGTATAAATATATATTATAGATAATTATTTGTCTATAATATATTATTATAATACAAAATAGTTATAATTATTATGACAGAGGGTAAATATATTATAATAATATAATGTAATAATATATAGGTTAACTATATAACCTATAATAATATCATATATTATAGGTTATACATTATATAATTAGATACAATGATTAATATGTATATAATTTACAATAGTTATATAATTATATAATATGTTTAATATTATATAATATATAATTATATAAGTAAAATATAAGTAAAATATGTTATATTATGATAATTAGGTAATATTATGATATTATAGGTCAAATATTACCTATACTATAATAAATATATAGGTTATGCTATATTAATATAGGTTAATATAAAACCTATATATTATAAATATATTAATATAGATTTTTTTTTTGTTTTAGATAAAGGTGGCATTTCCATGAAGATTGTATTATGACAAGACTAAGAAGCCCACTGCAAAAAAAAAACTCAACCCTATCCTAAGAAGAGGGATGGCAAGAGGAGAATAAACCAAAACTACTGAAGAAGCATGAAAACAATGAGTGCACCATCAAAAGCCAGGGCACCATTAATATAGACTTGTTATTATTATATATAAATATTAATATCATACCCTATATTAAATAATAATATATATAATATATTTATTATTATTATTTTATATATAGGTTATAAAATATAATATATGATATTATTATAGGTTATATAGTTAATCTATATATAGGTTATGATATTAATATATTTATAATATATAGATTAATCATATATATTTATTAATATATGATTATAATATTAATATATAGATATAATCTATATATTATTATAATATATTTATCACGTTAATGTGTCATAATAATCATAACTATTCTCTATTATAATAATATATTATAGGTAAATATAATACATATAGTATATATTTATCTATTATAATTATAATAACTACATTACCATAAACATGATTATGTTTAAGTTATATATTTGATTTATTTACATTATTAATCATATTAAAATGTGATATTAGATATATAAATAATTTATAATATAATGGGAAATATAATGTAAATAATATTATATATATAATATAATATTTTATCGATTAATAAAATAGGTTTATTTATTAGATAATTTTTCTTATTATTATTATTAGCTACAAATCATATTATCATTGATGTAGTGAGAGCATCAATATATTATATAATCTATAATGTGACCTGATTTAATAATTATATATCCTATACTCAATTGAGATTGATTTAATAATTTATGCATATTTCATAAGTATATGTTATGGTCATATATTTGTAGTTTCAAATCATCATAAATATTTGATATATAATTGGTAAAATCTCTAATACCTATTAGGTAAATTAAGTATATTTATTAAATAAAAACTACAATTTAAGGCTTTATTAAAACATAGTTTTGTCAATTATTTATAATATACTTAGAGATGTTAAATAAATATTATTGGGATAACCTTGTTTGATAATAATATAATTATTTTACTTATAATAATCTCAATTCTTTATATAAAATAATTTATATTACTTATAATACCAATTGTAAATGATTAATTTAAAAAGGTCAACTTGAGAATGAAATAAAAATAAACTCAACAATAGACCTACAAAATATCCTCGCATTATCGTACAAATTACAGTGAGTTGACATTTTTCGAGTTATGGAATGCATGTGGCATGGGGAATGCATGGATGGGCAGCGGTACATTTGTGAGGATGGTAGGAAAACACATCCAATGGAAAATGGAAAAAGGAAAAAAAAAACTTTGACTAATTAGGAGTTTAGTGTGTGACACTTAAAAATTAGACCTTTGAGCGAGGCAACATTTAAAGTGGTTCTTGAGAGGGAGGTTTTTTCTTCTCAACTTGAATAGGTTTTATTCATGACATGACACAACTTTGCAAATGGGCTCCTATTACAACATCATATGTCAAGCATTTCATCACTCATTTATACCTTTTATTGGCACCTACATATTTCATACAATTTCTTTTGTAATCTGTATTGGTCTAGTAGTAAAAGCGAGATATACTTAGGTTTACCAAATCTTTGGAGTGAAAAATTGTGATTACTTAGGTTGTTCTTTTATCCATCTTTTGAGTTTTCACAACCTTCTCTAAGGGGAGAGATAATAACTAGTACTTGCATTTAAAGGAGGTTCAACTTTAAGGATTACATTGATAAAAACTATGGCGTATGTTAGTATGTTAGAGTATGCCTTTGTAGATGTGTGTATATGGATGTCATGTGCTACAGAATTTTAGTTGTATGTGGCTAGATTAAAGTAGCATACATATATTAAATATTAATATATATAAAATCTGATGAGAGTTATCTTTTTTCGAGGCGACTATTTTTATCAATTTGTTCAAAACAACAGTAAATTGTCCATATGCTATCACCGTTTCAATCAATCAAATAATATATGAGCAAAATAAATTAGGCGGAAAGACTCAATAGTGAAATAAAGCCAGAAAAGACTCAATAGCACATTAGAGGTTAAACGCAAAGATGCTTAGTTGTCTTATGAGTTCCCCATGAAATTTGAATTGATTGATTTTAATTATAATTTGGTTTTCAATACATATGTCCAATTTCTTCTTTAAACAAACATGATACAATTGTCAATTAAGATAAGATCAAATATTAAATTTATGTATTTTCTTCACAAAGATACAAGATAAGGTAACCAAACCCTAGTTTTGTTTCTAGTGTGTATTAAGAAAATGTAACCTTGCCAAGTTCCAAACAAAATGAGCCCTAGCAAGTCCAATAGACTCAACTTGGGAGACTTTCCATCCCACTCAATAATAAAAACAACCACAAATAAAAAGCAATAAACCTTACGACTCCTTGAATCTTTGTTTTGTTTTACTGCAACAACATATTATAACAATGCAATTGGTTTCAATAGGACTAAAGCCAAATTTATGATAGCTAAATTCAAGTGAATTGAAAATATGTAAAGCCAAATGTGCGAGAAATCCAACTCCAAGAGAATAAAGCCAAACCTGCAACCGCAAAGTTTTGAAATGGTTATGATTCAACAACCTCTTTTAATAGAGGTCTTCATGAATTCAAGAACATCTAAAGAAAGTTGTGAATAAAACAAATTTAAAACTGCTTTAAAAACAAAGCAAAAAAACTAAAAACTATTGAAAAATAAATAAAAATAAAATAAATACACTATTGAAAAATAAACAAACAAAAAAATTACAAATAAATACATTGAAATTTCTTATAATTATAAAAATTATATTTGTGTTACTACTATAAAATGTTCACTCTAAAACTTAAAAATTTAGTTTTAATTTATTTTAATGGGGTCTTGATGAATTTGTGAATAAAATTGCTTTAAAACAAAGCAAAAAACTAAAACTATTGAAAAGAATAAAGAATACACTATTGAAAAATAAACAAAAAAAATTACAAATAAATATATTGAAATTTTTTATAATTATAAAAAAATATATTTATGTTACTACTATAAATAAATGTTCACCCTAAAAACTCAAAAATTTATTAAATGACACTAAGTATTTAGTTTTAATTGATTTTTTTAATTAAATTGATTTTAAAATCTTAAAAAGCAACATTACCACCACTTGCATAATATGCCTCTTGACGTAACTCTTCACATAATTATTTTTATTTTACTTTAATTTATCTTTTTAACATTCAAAATAAAAATAGTGTATAAATATATATTATAAAATAAAATAAATATTTATAATTATAATATGAATGATGAAAATAAGTGCCTAAGAAGATAACTCTCGATGTATTTTATATAAATAATAATGTTACATAAATACTAATTTATTATAATAATTATTATAATTAAATTAATTATAATTATTACTATTAAATTTTAGTATTAATAATGCTATTATTGGCATTGGTGTCTTGGTTTAAAAGGTGGCATTGTTCTTGCCACCGAGGATCAGAAACCCCATTAAGGGTGGTATTGTTGTATTATGATATAAAAATAAGTATTTTGGAGTGAATAAGATATCAAATCGAATTTAAGAGCCATTTTTTATCTGCTTTAAATCTACTTTAAATTTTAGCGAAAATGTCATTTGTAAATACACCTCTCGGATTAACAACTAATAGTAAAAGTGCTAAAATAATGGAATGAAAATAAAATTAAGACAAATTAAATTTTTTCCTTAAAAAAATTAGTGTGTTATTTGATTTTTAGTATTTGCATATAGAATTAAAATATAAAACAATAAAATGAAAAAGAAAGTTACCTCAAATTGACAAAAACATTAGAAATGGAAATAGAATGTTCCCATCTACTTGGAAAATCAATCTTTATCTAGATTTTATGTGATAAGTGAGATTTTGGAGGTTTTCACCTAACATTTTGGAGGCTTTTACCATTAAATGGTAGTTTCTAAAACTTTTTTTCCACCAACTCAATAGTGCTTTGTAGGTGTGAGACTTATTTCAGACTAAAATCCACACTGTATGTAGCCTATCAACTAATAAGTTAACCAAAGGTAAATATTCTTAACCCTAATAGTTTCATATAAATTTGTTGTGTTTCATGCTATTGGATAGCATAACATAGTTCATTTTATTATTATTTAATGGATTTTTAGTTTATATAACTCTTTATTATTATTTAGTGATATTTTTTAATAAACATCAATATTAAATGGTTTTGTGAATCAATAGTCTTAAATCATATTGGACATAGAATGGACCTCTAAATTTTCTCTATTTAAAAAATTAAATTATTATTGAGATTTATTTTAAATTCAACACATTTTTAGTACTTGAAGTGAATCTTACCTCTATTTTGATTAGGTCATTATTTACACCCTTTCTCATTTTCAACTTTTAATTTAAATATCTTCCTTTGAATTGTAAAGAATTTTAATCTTTCCATATTTCTCTTCCTCTAAAATTATGAAAGGATATTAGATCCTATTCTCATAATGTAATGTCTCTATGATTTCTAAGAGGAGACCACACAATGGTCTCCCTTATCCGAAACTAACCTTTTTCTAACATGGATTGTAGAATGACTTTTACCAATACCAATAAAACCACAATTTTTCCTACTAAGGTTACACCTCCTTAAGAGAAAAATTACCAAGAGTGTGTGTAATGCCCCGCTAAGGGACCTGATGGAATAACACAAAAGACCTTCAACAACATGCCAATAATTTTTTTTTTTAAAGAAACTAAAGTAACAGTAACTAATGCAACTAAAAAAATTAATATGGATGACATCATTACATTAACATCATATCATAATCACATTATGACCTAAAAGCAACATTAATCATAGCCTATTTACACACTTATCCACCATGGTCCCCTAACGTCGCTACTATGATACACCTACATCACTAAGCCTATAGAAATACATTTGATACACTAAAACACATACAATCAGTTCTTTGAATGTAAATTAAATCTCATACATCAAATTACATATGATAACATAAATTAATTATAAATAACCTCATCTAACACTATGCCAATATGATCCTAATTTAATCAATGCCATAAAATTGGTACATACAAATATATCACATCTACTACTAAATTAAGTTCATATGCATCTTAAATACAACATTTCTATGTTAAAATTTTCATTACAGAACAAACAACAATAAATATATCTTCATGGTTACATCAACTTATTTACAATTTCATTACAAGAATGCTACAACATACAAGATATATTCATCTAAGAGGAATATATATATATGTTACATATTGAATACAATTTTCATGGAAATATCACCTGCATATAAATTTAACTATGCAATGAAATGGAAAGAAAAACTCTCCATGTTGTGCACGAATGACACCACCTAAATCGCAATGGATGGTTCAGAAATACCACCCTACCACGTAGAACCTTGAGGCCCACTCCCTCTGTGCTAGGAGACAACACTAGGCCCCACACACACGCAAAACAACATATACAACAAGTGGCTAACACAAAACATCCAAATGATACTACATAAACAAGAATCAACTAAAAATCACAAGGACTTTCACAAAAACTTTCAGATACTTCTAAAGACCCAATCACATAATACAAATAGATAGGAAACTCAAAAGTTGATCATTATATCACAACACATACAATGAAGTACATGGCATCATTTGAACAATCTTATAACATAATACCCAATCTTCAATTTACCAGTTCATAATCAGGACCAACAATACATAACCTTGGTATAAGTGATCCTTACACGGTACAAAAATCTCAACATAAATTTTCACAAATGGGAAGGGATTATTAACATAAATACAATAAAACATTCAAACACAAATGATACAACACAATACAGATAAAATAATAGAGTTATTTTCTCTTATACAACTTCAAAACTGAACTAATTTTTCCTCTTAATAGCAGTAAATCTGTCATCCATAAAACAACCATAAAACATTCAAATCAACTCAAAATCTAAATCTATCAAAGAAAAAAAATTAAGAAAAAATGACAAAAAATTGTAAAATGCAGAACAAACGACTTCCACAAAAAACCTTTTTCTGGTATACCTGATTACAACCAAATGACAAAATAAGAAACCCAACAACCAGATCTCTTCTAGAATATAAAATATTAAAATTTTAATTAATTTAATCACTTTCAAATTCTTATAAATCTAAAATCCTAGTCTTCCATTGACTGGTTTTAATTACAGGGAGAAAAAAAAAGAGTAATTACAGTCATGGAGGAGCAGCTTGACAACAGCCCCGTGTTTCAACCATATCACAAAAACTATGATCTAAGTTTTTGAGATTTTTGAACATAATTTAACAAACAACAAAACGAAAAAACCCTTTAAAATTCTCAAAAACCGAGTTTGTAAAAATAGAATTATGGGTGATGCAATCAGACCATTTTATTGGTAGAAAATTGAGACAATAAACATGTATTGATTTTTATTCTGGAATAAATAAATGTTTCAGTTACACAAAATAAAAACAATATATCATTTACTTTCAGGAATAAAAAGAGAAATCAATCAAATTCAAAAAGAAAATTTAGACAAAAGATTTCAAAATCCAACCTGGATTTAATGCTTGACATGGATGAGATTTCGATGCCGAGTTTCAAAAACTTTTAACTCTTTACTCTCCAATCCAGAGTTTTCCAAAAACCACAATTCCCCCAGCAAAATCTATTTCTCTCAAATCTAAATTGAATTCCAAAATTCCATTCAAAACCACTCCAAATTTCTCAAAAACCTCTGAATTTTTTTTTTCCCCAGAACTATGTAAAATCTCTCATTTTCAAAAACTCTCAAAAAACCTCTTTTTTTTCAAAATCTTCTCCAATTTCCATCCCAAAAAAAGAGAAGTGAAAACTCTATTTTTCTATTTTTTTCTCACAATTAAAACTAATTAAATTCCAAAAAAAAACAAAATGAAAGTAACTTTCTTTCTTTTTCCTAAAAAGACTCTTTTTTCCAAAATAAAATAAGGAAATAAAATCCCTTCATAAAATAAATTACTAAAATATTAAATTAAAGTACCTATCCTCATCCCACTAATAAAATAATTAAAATAAATTAAATAATCAAATAAACTCAAAATAATCACTCTACCAAAATAGTAAATTAAAACATAAATATAACATATGCTTACATATTAATATTTAAATATTTACTAATAAACATTATTATTTAATAAATAACATTAGAATATGTTAATATTTATAAATTTATTTTCATAAAACATTATATACATATAATCATAATAATATTAATAACAATTAAATAATAACTAACATGAGCGACTCAAGATCAAACTTCACTCAAATAATCCACAAAACAAGGCTACACGTAAACTATGAAATAACTTCACATAAAGAGAAACATTCAAATCAAAACATAAATAACATTAATCATAATCATAACAACCTAGCTAACCACATGGTTTAACACCAACAGGTTGGGATCTAAAACCAAGACTAGACAACAAAATCAAATAATCACATATCCCATAAGAATCACACATAAATGCAACACTCCAACCATAGGGTAAAGGAGATTAGGCATTGTCTCATGACAACCTAAAAATGTGGTCACACAATGAATCCATTGTCTCTAGTTGGGGACAATTACTAGGGTTAGGTTATAACCTAGGCCTAGATGTTATCTCCTCAACCACCATTGGGATTAAAGACACGCTCACACCTGCTAATTTAGGTGGAGACGTAGCCTAGTACCTATTCACTCAAACATACAAATTAGAGCACATGTGCATAATAGCCAAAGCATTAGGAAAGAAACTCTAGCAATCATATCTCATTCTCGTATGTCCCCATACATCCAATGGTATGATGTCGCCCTTTCCACTTATCCTAACAAACATACTACTGCATCATTTAACTATCCAAGTAAATCTTTGCATAATAATAATAACATGACATTATACACCATACTCACCAAAGCACTAACAGAAGCTCATGTCTCATATTGCAACCACAAAGCTTGAACACAAGTCAATACATCTTCATCTTCAAGTTTCAAAGTCAAACTTCTTGCACATCTATGGTGAGAATGGAGGGGCACTACTGAGTGAACATGAATCTACAATATTGAAAGTCACCCATGAATACAATAATTCTTTCAAATCAAACCTCAACACATGGGAGAAAAATCTTCAAAAAGTGAACATCTTTGCAATGCTTTTGTTAGCATCCAACGCATAAGACAATCAATATTTATCAGCATTAGAGAAAGCCATGCCAAAAGCATGATTTTTTATATCTCATGTTCATCCACATATCCCTCAACATAGACACTTCCATGGTACGTGTTCCAAATATTTCATTGCCCCAAAAATCCAACATCCTTAAAAAATAAAGAACTAAAATAGACCATACCTAAATGATTCAATCACAAGCTTAATAAACCTTGACAAATCCAATGGGAATCACATAATTAATTTCCACACTCTCCTCCTAATGGATCTTAGTGGTAGGCCAATATCAAAACCTCTTATCTAGATTAAATTTCTCACAAATTTACAAAATAATCCCTCAATTCCCTATATTGTGGTGATGGATATAGGAGAAATCATTCCAACCATTTCATACTACTTGTCCACCAACCCCATCTCACATGTAATTTTTTGAGTAATTCTTTACAAAGGTAGACTTAAAACCATTACTTATGATGCTACTTAATTATTAAAAAATATTCTTTGGAATGGTACAATCAAGTTAAAACCAATTATATATTAGAACTCTAGAATGTTTAGAAAATGGTATTTTCCAAAATTTCCAATACCATAGCTTGCCTAGATAATTAGGAAAATTATAAAATGTTAAGGAATTAGATTGTGAAACTACCTATTTGTTCTCAAAAAATTATCTCCATAATTTCAAAAGTTCAACAAAAATTATATAGATATGGAAGTTCAGTATGAGTTGAAGTGTTAGACTTGTGATTAAATAATGACATGAAATGGCGATTTCCTGAGAGTGGGTAAATTCTTCTTCATATTTAGAATCTTCTAAGCCAAGGGGGTGTTCTTGAAATCTCCATAATATAAAAATTAAAGAGAAATGAATAATTAGATATGAGACCCTCAAGTAGCCATATCAAAGATGCTATGAACCCCTAAGATTTGTCACTAGATTAACGAAAATATTGGCTATATTCTCATATTTCCTACCATGAAATTCAAGTATATTTTCCAAAAAAATTAAATCAAATAAAAATGATCATATTTTGATCCCTAAGATCCCAAGATCAAGTGAGGTCAGAGCATATGATGACTAAAGATTGCTAATGTTACCTAGATATTAGTTACTAGTCACAAGCCACTTAGCTATAATAATAATTTTAAAGCTTAAAAATAGATGAATTAAAATAAGATCAACTTATTACTATTGACATTTAGAACTTCTCAATCATTAGAAATTATACTAAAATAATATTATACATAATATATATATATTACAAATACTATTAAATTGGTAGCATAGCTAGTGTGATCTGTGAAGAACACTAATGTAACAATCAAATATTAGTAGGTTATACTATTGGAATATCATTATTAGTAATATAATATCAAATGCAATATAAACTTAATGCCTTGCAGTAGTCCAACCAAGGAAGCAATTCAAAATAAATTTTGAATAGAAATTATAATAATTACTATTAATCAAGTTCATAAGGGAGCATGCAACAACTCTGATTGATATCATTTATCAATATTTATAACTTGGTTGAGGTAAATGGTAATCAAAGTCAAATGAATGATATATTCCTTTATAATTGTTATGGTAATACCATGACAATCATATTATCTAAACAAGACATAATACTAGAAAGAGGCACATAAATGGTGCTTAGATAATTCTACCAAATTTGAATACATGTAATACTTGTATAATAATTTTTCAATTGGAAAATTTTAAAATATTATTATAATGTTATTTCCCCTAAGTTTATTCCTAACTTAGCCAATTGAAAATAAAGGAATGAGCTTCTGATTTTCCCTTAATTAATTTTGGAAAAAGGGACATGAAATACAAAAAACTACAAGACCTCCAATAAGTAGATATATGCATTATTACACATGAAATAAAACATATCAATAATATTGTACCTTTTTAAGTGAATTCCTTTAACCAGGCATATACATTTACATGATGGATGCATACAACCATAATTCTCTACCTATTCACTAGCTATATATTGTATAAGATAACCTGGAATAAGCTACATTAATGCATCATGGAAGTATGGAGAAACCTAAGAATCATTCTTAAAATTTTGAGAACAAGAGATTATTATAATGAAATATATTAACTTTTCACCATCTAGATTGATGTCTACTCCATTGGACAACCAAGACATGACTTACAAAAAATGAGAACAAACATGTAAATTAACAATAGAAACAAGATTTCATTTGCATCCAAGCCAAATGATTAATAGAACCTACAAGTGAAATACTTCAATAATATACAACACAAATCAATACATTCTACATTAAAGAGGAAATAAGAATTACAAAATTATTTGTAATGCATAAGGATGCAAACATTCATATTTCTAATAATCCTATTACAATTAGGCTAGTAACTATGAAAATTACAAACTAGTAGCTAGGATTAGAGGATCCCTTGAAATGTTATAACTTACTATGGAGACATTAATTTTCAAATAAAAACTCCCTTGATAGTTGTTCCTCCTAATTTATGGAGGATTCTTCATTGCAATAGAGCTAGACATTCATCATTTTGATATCTTAGATCAACTTATGACACATATAGTTAGAGAACTAGTTCAAATACTAACCCTTAGAATATCTTACAATCATGCATCAATAGTAATTATAAATTAACATCCAAACCTATGGGGATTGATACATGTGGAAAATTGAGTTGCATCATCAATCATACCTTATAATAGTCAAAATTTACTTGTAGGCATGAAACATGCATTTGTACAAGAAAGATATTAATATTGAATATACTACAAAGTACATATGAGCATGGAAAGTCTTCTCATAAATTTAAGTGACAAACTCAATTTTAATTCTATTGCCTCAATTACCACACAATAAACTATTGATCATGAAAAATTTACCTCCAACAATACCTAGCCCATACCTACATAATAAATTAATTAATTAGCTAAGTAAGGACACTTATTTAATTTGAAATATTTTATATAGTATTTGCACATGGCTCAATGGTACTTACATAATATCTTATGGATTCATAGGATACCAACAATCTTGGCTACCAAAAAATATATTAGTAATGCATAAGAGACCACCACCTCTCCATTGCGACCATAAGTCTAAATAATTTAATCCCTAAATTAGGGATGCTACTTAGGCATGGTATAGATACCTATATATATCAACCACCAACATAATTAGTATCATTAATTCCTTCTTAGAGCTATGTAAGTCAAAAAAATTCTATAATCACTACTAAAAATAATTAAATCCCATAAAGAATGTCATTGATGCACTACTTGGAATGTTTTAATTTATTTCTATACTACCACCTTGGAGAAAAAAAACATGTCAACAAGATATCAATCCTACCACCACCAATGCAACATATGAAAATTAATATTTTATCTTCAATCCCACATAAGCCTTAAAAATAAATAAGCATTAATAGCAAAATATCATGGACTACCATCTAACTTTTGCAAGGTGACATTAACTTGATGTAAGTGGTTCAATTATACCATCACAATTGATATGTTGATATATGTGAAATTAAACACATAGAGCTCAAGGGCATAAGATATTAATATTAAAGTGATTAAGAAAATATAACAAAAACTATTATATTAGACAAAATTAGAGCATATGGAAAAAGTACACACATATACATATTAAAACTAGTATATTATCTTGAAATATTTGTTAACACAAGTGTATAGTGAAATGAGAACATACACTTTTCATGAATTTGGTAGGTTGGGGAATACAATATTTAGATTCAACATAGGCTCTTATTGGGGATGACTACCCCTATTGAGTAGTATAAGAATTGATAAGCTCTAGGATCCAAGCTATAACAATAAGATAAATTAGGAGAGTGGGGACAAATACCTTAGGGTAGAGACACAAATATACACACCCACAAGTATATTTAGACATTGAAAACTATAAGAGATATGGACTTGACAAGGGATATGAAAAAAAATCATTGGGTATAAACATTGAGACTAATATTGTACATTTATTGACATGATAACACAAAAATTATTGAGTTGTATAGCTACAAGTACCCTTGAAGATAAATTACATGCCAATCCTTGCAAAGGGTACATATGGAAAAATGATATAAGTAAAATAAGAAGCTTATCTTTCCTCTCTTATACACAACCTTGATGAAATAATATGTTTCTTTAAAAATAAGTGCATTCTCTACTTAGTTGCATTAAAGAAAATGTGATTTACACTTGTGAATGAGAAGATTAGCATTGCTAAAAATATAAATTTGATACTAAAAATGGTGGTTATTATAGTGATCAAGAAAAAAAGAAGAAAAGAAATTCCTTCGCTTCCACATTATTGTACACTTCTTATACACTTGAGATGGAAAATAATGATCCATCAAAGATAAGGTCAATGAAAATGCTAAAATAAAGATGTTAGTGCTAACCATAACCACACATGACTATAAAGGTAGCACAATGGCTAGCCGCCTTACTTGAATTTAGGAAAAAATGAAAGGCCTCAAGCTAATATGACATTTAGAAATATACCTAATTATTATAAACCTAGTATGTATCAAGAAAATATTTCTCATACACCACAAACTAATTTTTTTAAACCTTAGGTGTATCCCCATAGTGGGTTGCATTATTTTGATCTTATACTTCATTGAAATATTATAACTCAATATCATGTTTTTTTGTTTGTTTGGTAAATCGCTACTAAGGGGCAGCACCTTGAAATCAACCACACCCTTGCGACCTGATGGTGTCGAAACCACCTTTAAGCTTTCACTCCACTGGGCCCAATGGTGTTGAAAACCGGCTTTAAGCTTTCGCTCCACCAAAGAAAGTTGTGGGATTTGAACCTTAGATAGCCCAATTGTTCCCCTTGTAACTTAATCGTTGTACTATGGGGTCAACCCCAACTCAATATCATGTTAACTTATAATTTGGTCTCAAGATAATCACTCAAACACATTACCATAATAAAAGTAGAATATTTCTAGTTTAATTGTGCATTTACAATAATCACTTACAATTGGTATCCAACATATAGTACCATTATGAGTACTAATACAATTTCTTACATTAACCAAACACAAGGTCCAAGCCATCTTTTAGATTATCAACAAAAAAACATGGGGCACTATAAGAAAAGAAACAAGTCCTTCAATGTATTCCTCCACCACATATTTTTCATCATTACTTATTGGGACTTATTATTCACTACTAAAACTAAGTCTCCCTTAAAATTTGAAGATTTATTTTCTAACAAGAGGAATTAAGTTTAGAACTAAGCAATTCCAATATTGGATAAAACTAAGAAAATTCACCAAGTTTACCAATTATACATTGAAGTGCACTCACATCAAATTTGAAGGAAAATGAAGAGGTTGCACCCTCGATTCCATTAGCATGATCATCTTCATCGATAAGTTATATATAGTTTTTGTGTGTGTGTGTGTTCACAACTCATGTAAAGATCATCAATTTGAAATTTTGATTTGATATTGATTATTTTTATTATCAAGTTTACATCACTAAGTACAACCCCTATCAACTCATCCTCATGTGAACCATTTCCTTTTGCAAGGAATTCATGCATTGTAATCATGTGAAATAAAGAAATGAAAGACATTTGAATATGGAAAACCATGTTAAGGATGGACTCTACTTAATCATTTATATGCATTACATATAAACAATAAATTTTATAAAAAAAAAATTCAAGCTAAAAATTATCCTTCATGTTTTCATCTTCATCATTATTACTATCATATTATGTTAGTATAGCATGAATTTTTATTGTCTACTTGATAATCCCCACTAACACATATTATACCTCCTACGATATTTAACATTGTTACATCATTGTTACTAATAATTGAAGATAATATGTTACTCACATATTCCTAGCTTATCTTCTCAAGAAATTCAACCCAATGACCATGGAACTTATTCCTAACATCATCCAGTGAACATGAAAATATAATACAAAATTCATAAAAGATGCATTATCAATGACAATAACAAGTAAATTTTCATGTGGTTGAAAACCAAGATGTGAGAGTGATATTATATACAGAGAAGAGATAGTGACAAGGCCTAGGGTGTCAAATATCTTTCACAGTCTCATCATAAGATACAAACTCATGATGTCCATTATTTACAACACCATCACAATTCATACACAAATCAAAATAATCTATTAACAAAATTAAACAAGAACATGAAATTGATAAATTATTTATTGGTGTATTGTAGACATACATTTAGCTCATACAAATATAATCGATTACAATATTAAACTCAAATTGTAACTATTAGATATAGAATGGAATATCGATACATACTAGATATATAGCATATATCAATTTGTATATTCTAATATTTATGTATAAATTTAAATTTATTAGTCTATGACACAATATCCTAGATCCAACTAAGAGTGCCCTTAATTTTATGCATATAAATGTAAAGTCCATCCATTCACTTCCTCTATATTTGAGTAATCTAAGGCATGAACCTAGAATTCCCAAATGGGCTTAGACTCACTTTATTTTGTTCTTGTACATGATAAGGCTAGGTAATCCATATTTTTTCTAGGATCATAGCCTTACTATCTAAAACGTAGAACTAAACTCTATACAAGCATCGCAAATATATACTTGAGAACCTAATGAAGAAAATCATCATATTTGAATAGTAATTCCTTACAAACATAGGTGTTTTTAAAGATATTATCATCAAGTTATGGTTTAGAGATCACCATATTCCATCATCATAAATTTAATATTGATAGAATTCTAGGGCCAACAAAATTAAATCTAGTCTAATTTTGCACCCAATCATCCTATCAATAGATATTCAACATCGCATAGGTGTTGGAGATATGCATAATAATTATCATATGCTCTAAAACCAACATGATAGCCTTAAAGTTCTAGTTATCCAAACCATTTATAATGTGCCTTACCGTCTATCTCATCCAATAAATAGTGAAATTCTACCAATTAGATGTTAGATGATCCAATTCCTATAACATTAGCTTAACTAGTTCACAAACACAATACATATACATACATATAATCCTCAATTGACTAACTTAACCAATTCACACATGCACATAAAAATATAAGTCTTAAATATCAAAATAAAAAAATGCAATCAAAACATAATTAAAGAGGGTTAATACCACTCTAATGGGTGTAATCCTATGAATAAGGCACCCCTAATAATAAGGCAACTCTATCCAATAATTCAGCATAATAATTATTATCTTGGTAACACCAATTATTCAAGACAACAACTTACTATGCAAGGAAATTTTTTCCATTTATTAATCTTGATAGCTAATATCCCAATTACTCAAGTACATAGAGAGTTCGTTTCTCTCAAATTTTTAATGCATTTCATTTGACATTAGGACAATAAGAAATGTGCTCAAAACACTAAATGACAGTTATTGTCACTTGGATTGTGTTTGACGAGCTAGGAAAAAACAAATTATTTTAATGAACTTTCATGAACGGGAATCTAGTAGTTCTTCTTATAAATATTATCTCCTCACCACCAGTTTTCTATGATTATTGGCATTCGGTCCCTGTGTTTCCTTTTCTCTATTAAAGAGTGAGGGTTGGTGATGGGTGGT